>WEKX01020267.1:74323-97219 GCA_013390025.1 Pitta sordida
AATTATTTCCTCCCTATTATTCCCCCTATTATTTCCCCACAGTATTTCCCTCTATTATTCCCCCTATTCATTCCCCATTATTCCCCCTATTAATTCCCTTCTATGTCTTTCTCCATGGATTTCCCACATTTTCTTTTCCCTTTTCTTCCCCCTCAGATTCGTTCTCCCATAAATTACCCTCAACCCCTGAACTCCTTCCAGCATAAGGAATCCAAACCTGATTTATGGCATTCATTGCATCTGAAGGTCACGGATATTTTGCCTCTTTTTTTTCTGGCTTGCTGGCCAAGAAAATGTGACCAGTTGGCAAAATCCCACCTGGAATTATTTTCTAGACCCATTAAATTCCATGTTCATAAACCATTTCATGGTTTGAGTTGGAAAGGACCTTTCAAAGGTCGTTTGTGCAGCTCCAGGAGCACCTTCCCCTATCCCACGTTATTCCAAACCTCCTCCAACCTGACCTTGGACAATTCCAGGGATGGGACATCCACAATTTCTCTGGAAAACCTCTGGAAAATCAGCAGATTTGGGAATTCTCTCTGCAGCCTCTCTGGACAGCTCCTAAAAATTCCGACACGTTGGAAGGGTGGGGAAGTATCAGCAAAATTCCCATCTCATCCCATGGGAATCCTGCCATCATCCTTGGATTGTTGTGTTGGTGAGCAGAGAGGAATATTGGAATTTTGGGGATGTTTCACTCAATTTTTTGCCTTCTGAAGGATAAATTAATAAATAGCGAAAGGAATTTTTTCCGAAGGGCGCTGGTGGAGGTTCTACCCAAGGATCCCTGGGATCGAGGTGATTCCCCTCCTGCACCACCAACTCCTGGAGCGAGCTGGACCAAATTCTCCTGGATTTCCAGCTAATTTCTAGGATCGCAGGGGTTTTCCAAGTGCTACCAGCAGCTCCATCCATGGCTTCGTTCCTCCGCGACCTCCTGGTCTTGTCCATGGTGCTGATTCCAAGGCGGGAAACAAGGAAGGTTTTTGTAGGAAAGAAGTAAAAAAAGTGGGAATGGCAAATCTCAGCTCGAAGAGTCTGGAATTGCTCCAAGTGTGGAATTGTTCTTCCCACTCCCAGGGGAGGGAGCAGGGAAGGATATTCCCTCCTGCTCAGGAACGAGGAGCATTTTTAATGCTCTTTTTTATTGGGAATGAACCAATGTGGGAAAATAATATTGTGGTTTGAATTGAGCTCAAACCCAAGCAGGATTCATCCCAAAATCTGCGTAAATCCAGATCCCAGCGTTCGCTGCTACATGGGAAGTGTTTGGAGTGAGACAGGGAATGATGTTGTGTGTCCTTTTCCGGAATTTATTCTGTAGGATATGTTTTGTCTGCAGGAGGCTGAGGGTTTAATTGTGCTCTTTGGAGGGCTGACATCCCCTTTATCCAGGAAAAATAAAAATCCAGGAACTTTTCTTTAAAATGATTGGTAAAATCTGGGAGTTTAACAGAAATGATTTCTGCAAGAAGAATTTTGCCATGCAGAGTAGGATATATGTGGTGTGGAGGGCTGATATTTTCCCTTTTCCAGGAAAAGAAAATCCAGGAATTTTTCTTTAAAATTCTCTATAAAATCCAGGATTTTTACAGAAATGAATCCTGCAGGAGGAATCTTCCCCAATCCTTAAAACTCAGACTTTATGGAAAAATAATCTAATTTATATTTTATTTTTTAAATGAAATTTTACCTGCCTGTTGGTTTCATTCTAATGCATTAAATGTTAATTATTTGTTAAATTTTAAGAGGCAATATTTAAAATAATAATTCCTTTTTCTTGGCACCTAACCCCCTCCCCCGCCCCCCCCAGCTTTTAATTAATATTAAGATCACATTATACCTTGCAATTTGTTATCCAATAATGCTCTTGGGACATCGAATAATTCATTACCATCTTTCTTCTCATGGTGGGAGTCTTTTGGAATGGACTGATTGGAATCTTCTGCTCCAACCATTGAGGGGCCATTTAAATTCCATTTTTTATGTCTCCCGAGGGATTGAACTCTCTCAGAGATAAATACACTCGTTTAATTTTTAGCAAGGAATTCCATGCTGAAGGAAAGCAGTGGATTGACACCTTTTGGATTAAAACCTCTTTATTTATTATTTTATTTTATTTATTATTTATTTTTATATGTTATTTATATTTTTATATATTTGTATTCATTGATCTACCATTCATTTATTTATTTATTTCATTTATTATTAGTTTATTATTTCTTTTTAGCTCAGAAATCCCAAGATCCTTCCCATCCCAATGATCTGTGTCCTCTTGTAAACTTGACCTTAATTTTTGGTTTTCCATCTCCTCACGCCAACAGTGTCAACATCAAATTAAAAGGGGATTGTGGAAAAATGCTGGTTTCCCCCCCAGTATTCCTTGTGAATTTCTGATTTTAGGGTTGTTTATTTTAGTCTCTCCATCTGCTCTCCCACCAGCTGGAGCTGAGCAATCTCCTGGTTGCTGGGAGCATCTGCCGGGGTTGGAATTCCAATCAACATTTGTCACCCACCAGGGAACAGGGATTTCTCTTAATAATTAATGTTGGGTCCAACAGGGAACCTCATGGAATTGTCAGGAATGGAAGGAACCTCTGGAGATCATCCAGCCCAATCCTGCAGCCAAGGCAGGGAAACATCTCCATCCTCAGCCTTTGCTTGGGGTCCTACAGGAAACTCCAAAGCTCTCCGTGGGAAAGAGGGAATCCTGTGCCTCGGCTCAGCCCTGGGAGGAGCATCTGGGGTGTCTTGTCCTGGTTTGGGTTCCTCAGGTCAAGGAGGAGCTCCTGGAATGGGCTCAGTGGAGGGTGACAAAGGTGCTGAAGGGCTCTGGAACATCCCTGAGGGGCCTGGGCCATCCCCGAGGGGCCTGGGACATCCCTGAAGGCTGTGGGCCATCCCTGAGGGCTGTGGGGCAGCCCCTGAGAGGGGACCCCATCCCTGTGTGCCAGGGGGGCAGGGAGGGGGCAGAGGATGGACCAGGCTCTGCTCGGGGGGGCCCAGCAATGGCACCAGAGGAACGGGCAGGAACTGATGCCCAGGAAGTTCCACCCGCACAGGAGGAAGAACTTCTGGGCTGGGCAGTGACCCAGCACTGCCCAGATTGTGCAGAGAGGGGGGGAGTCTGTCCCTGCCCCCTCTGGACACAATCCTGTGCCAGGAGCTCTGGGATGGCCCTGCTGGAGCAGAGGAACCTCTGGGGGCCCTTCCAGCCTCACCCATCCTGGAAGTCTGTGGAATTATTCATGTTATAATGGAGGTTGAAGATCTCAGCCAACTTGCTCTTGGAAGAAATGATCCCAAGCATATCTACCATTTCATCTGGGACTAAATTCTATTGCACCCTGCTACAACGATATATATTTCCACAACAAATTCCTTTTAGCACAGCAGGAGTGAGGACAGTCTCCAAATAAAACAGCCTAAAAAATGCCATTTATTGCTTCAGTTTTGTTCTTCTGCAGGAAAACGTTGAAAGCTTCTGTTTGCTTGTAAATTTTCCCGTGTTTAGGGGAAGGTTTTGTGACAACCCCAACAAAAGAATTGTCACAAATCTCCTCATTCACTGCCTGGCTTGAAACAAAATAAGACCTTTTGCCTTTTCTGTTGTGTTCTCAGCAGGATTGTGTTCTCTGAGCATCTCTGTAGGAGCTGAAAAGCAGATTATTATTAGTTTCTTTTAGCCTAAACTGAGATGTTTTTGCTCATAGAGAAAACAAAACCTGCTCTGCTTCTTGTGTTGAAAATGTTTAGAAGAAAAGAAGGTCTAAACATGAAAAGTTCTTCCTTCCTTCCTCCAAGGCTTTTGGATCCTTTTCAGGGTAGGAAAAGGGGACTCTGTAATGTAGAATTTTCCTCAGAATGGTTTTTTTTTTGCTTCCAAAGCTGTGTTTTTATGGAAAATGGAGTTGGAATGTAAAGCCCTGTGTCCTGGAGAGGGAAGTTTTCCAAGATTGGCAGGACAAGGGAAAATGGATTTCAATTGGAAGGTGTTAAGTTTAGATGGGATTTTGGGAAGGAATTCCTGGCTGGGAGGGAGGAGAGACCCTGGAATGGAATTCCCAGAGAAGCTGCCACATCCCTGGAAGTGACCGAGACCACGTTGAAGCAGCCTGGGATAGTGGAAGGTGTCCCTGCCTGTGGCAGGGTGTGGCACTTGGTCACCTTTAAGGTCCTTCCAACCCAAAGCATTCCATGATTCCATGAAGTTTGGTCCTGAGCTCCAGCTCAGCGCCCTGCAGGATGCTCAGAGGGATTTAGGGATGAACATTCCCCCAAGATCCCAACTTTGGGACCAAGGGCAGCTCTGTGTGACTGTCACACCCTTGGGGACCAAGGAGGAGGTGGTTGTGTCCATCCAAGGCCTTGTTAAAGGGCTGGGATGAGGGAGGATGATTCCTTGTCATCTGAAATACAAGAGAAAAGGAGAAGAGACAATTCCTTACCTTCACACCGCATCCAAACTCTTTTCAGAGCTATTTAGCAGCTCCTCACTCCCCAACACACCCAAATCATAAATGAATAAAATAACGAGGATCATTAAAATAACTTCCCGTCAATGTTAAGAGATGAATCAACCAATTTAATGTTGACACATCTCCAGGCTGAATTCTGCTTATAAATCACCCTCTTCCCAAGGCTTTAAGGATCCACAGATGCCCTTGGAAAACCCCATCTCGGTTGGATTCCTCGGGAAAGCGTCATGTTCCTGAAATATTTATTTAAATAGGTGCAGGGACAAATTCCTGCCCCGTGTCCCACTTAATGTAACATTAGTGGCTTGGTCACCTCGTGCTCCATGAATAATGAAATTCCAGGCTCAGAATGTTTACAAGGATAGAAGCCCAGCTTGAAATTGTTCTCCTTGTCCCCTCTGGGTGTTCCCAGAGATCCTTTGGAGCCTTGCATGACCTGCACGTTGAAAATATGTTTTCCACCATGGAAATCTGTGTTTGTTTGTTTTAGAGAGTCACTATTTTATTTCCCCCGCCCCCCCTTACAAGTGTTTTAAGTGATGCAGTGAGGGAGCTGCTCTAATTCCATGGATTTGGAAGCTGGCTGTGCTTCAGGCGCAGGGAAAGGAGTTGTCTGGAAAAGGAACATGGACTGGAAATCCTTTGTCCAAACTGTTTCAGACATCAGCAAAAGGAGTTTGGCCAAAGATTCCCTGATTCTCCTCTTGTCCTGTTCTGCTCTGCCCTTGTGAGATCCCACCTGGAATATTGGGCACAGTTGTGGTGCTCCCACACAAGAAGGACATGGAAATCCTGGAGTAAATCCAGAGCAGGTTATGGAAATGATAAAGAGACGAGACCACCTTCCTTATGGAGACAGGCTGGGAAAATTGAGGCTGTTCACCCTGGAGGGGAGAAGGTTGTGTGGAGACCGCACAGGACATTCCAGGGTCTGAAGGGGTTGCAGGGAAGTGGAGAGGCAATGTTCATCAGGAAGTGGAGTGACAGGACAATGGGAAATGGGTTCAAACTGAAAGAATGGAAATTTAGGTTGAATATTGGGAAGGAGTTCCTGACTGTGAGGGTGGGGAGGCCCTGGCACAGGTTGCCTAGAGAAGCTGTGGCTGCCCCTGGATCTCTGGGAGTATCCAAGGCCAGGTTGGAACAGCCTGGGATAGTGGGAGGTGTCCCTGCCCATGGGAGGGGTGGCACTGGATTGGTTTTAAGGTCCCTTCCACCCAAACCGTTGAATGATTCTATGAATCCACCCCAAACCATTCCTGGATCCTCTGGTTCCAACCCAAACCAAGAAATTCTTCGCTGGGAGGGTGGTGAGGACCTGGCACAGAGAGGCTTTGGATTCTCCATCCCTGGGAGTGTCCAAGGCCGGGTTGGAGCAGCCTGGGACAGTGGAAGGTGTCCCTGCCCAATGTGGGTGGAACGAGATGGTCTTGAAGGTCCCTTCCAACGCAAACCATCCTGGGATTCCATTATTCCTCCCAAGTCCATGGGAAACAGGGGAAATTAGCAACAGTCAGAGGAGAAATGATCCCTGTCCTGATCCCAGGACCTGTCTCTGACACTCTTGTTCAAACTGATCTCTTGGAATTCCAACATCCCTTCCCAAGTCTCTTTTGGACCAAGTGAACTCCAGCACAAGAGAAGTGCCTCCACCTTCTCAGAACTTGAGTGAAACTTTGTGCTTAAAAATAACCCCAGAAATCCTTCACAAATGTTTTCCACTGGGATTTTATTCTTAATTCTTGATCGGCTTAAACTTGGCTTTTGGCTGCAAAAGAGGAAACTCAAACCTTTTTTAATTGTTAGTTTTGCTTCTGTTTCTGGGAAAAACCCGAAAAGTTGCAAGGAGACATTTTGGAATGAGCAGGATGTTTAAAGCCCTGGGGTTTTTTTTGCAGGATGGGTGGTTCAGGGATGCATAAATCCTTTTTAAGAGCTTCCCAAATATCTGTTGGATCTGAGCAGCTTCTCTAAATTGATTCCATGACTGACATCTGTGGCTTTTCCCTGGTGACAACAACCAACTCTGCAGTTCAGTGACAGGGTTTGTGACATTGGATCACACACATCAGGCAGGCTGGAGACAAAATAACCCTCCCTGGATTTCTAAGTATGGATGATAAGGAGACTTGAGCTCCCAGAACAAATTTAATCCCTGGTTGTTGTGCCTTGAACTCCTGCTCGTGTGTTGGCTGGGCTGATTAACCCCTGAGCTTTTGGGAGTGAAAGGGCAGGAAAGGCTGAGTGGAAAGCTGAGGAAATCTGTCAAAATAGCCCAGAAGGGACAAGGATCAGCCGCAATCCCTATTCCCACTCTGGAAGTGCCCAGGAACAGCCCTGGATGTTCCACACAAACAGGGAAGGAGCTGCTTGGGCAGATGGTAATGGGAAAAGGTTTTAAACTAAAAGTGGGGCGATTGAGGTGGGATTTGGAGAGGGAATTGTTGGATGTGAGGGTGGGGAATGGATTTCCCAGAGGAGCTGTGGTTTCCCCATCCCTGGAAGTATCCAAGGCCAGATTGGGATAGTGGGAGGTGTCCCTGCCCATGGCAGAGGGTGGCACTGGATAATCCTTGAAGTCCTTTCTAACCCAAACCACTCTGGGATTCTCTGTGTAAAGGTGGATTAGAGAATCTTTCAGGTCCCCACTCAAACCATTCCCTGGATGATTCCAGGGTTGTTTTCCCACAGAGTAAATAAATGATTTCTAAATTCCATTCACATGTAGGCACCAAAAAATCAGCCCCAATCCTGCTGGAAGCTCCCAAGCCCAAGCCCAGGTGCAGTTTGGAATGTGATTTCTATGGAATAATTAAGCATTTTAAAGAGGTGGTTCCCCTTTGGGGTTTGAGAACTGGCTGATCCCCGATGCTCTTCTTGCAGAGATTTGTTTTTAAAAGGTAGAATTTTTTTATTTGCTTCTTAAATGGTGAAAATACTCCTAAATGCTGCACTTTGCTGATGGGCTGACAACTCCCACCTCCCTTGGAGGGAAAAGCTGAATCATTCAAGGAACTGCTGGGTTGAAACCCACTCCAAATCCTCATTAATTAAAAAAAACCCCACAAAACCAACTAGGAATATCTTGAGCCCCTGAGGATTTTTTTTTCACTCACAAACCCCGATGACCAGCTCCTAATTCCTCTGAAAATGAAGGAGAACACAAGGAATTCTGCTTTGGCTGTATCCTATTGTTGGTGGGTTGTCCTGTGAGGGGAAATGGGGAAAAACTGGAGAAATAAGAGTTGAGGAATTGTCAGCGTTGGATCTTGGAAGGTTCCTGAACTCTCCAGCACATTCCTGGGTTTAATGCTGAGCTGTGTTTGCTTCCAACAGGTCCCACTTTCCTCTGTGCACCCAGCACTGCCAGGGGATGGAATGGGAATGAATTGGAAGTGAGGGAAGCAGAGCTTCCATTTCACTCCAGCTGGGAAGTGAAGAATCCAGGGAAGTGCTGCTGCTCAGCTCCTGGCTGGGAGCAAAGGAAAATCCCTCCAGGCTGATCAGTTCTTGCCTGATAGAAGGAGCAGAGCAGAATGAGCTGCCCTGGGTCACAGGATTAACAAGGGCTCATTTCGGCAGGTTAAGGATGCCAGGAACTGGAATGGGATCATGGAAAGAGCGGCTGGTGTCTCTTGGTGGCTTTGTGAGGGAAAACAACTGGAGCTGCCTAAACAAGGATGGAAACAAAACCAGAGAAGCTCCAGGGGGTGGAATTAGACAATCCTTAATGTTCCTTCCAACCCAAACCATTCCATGGTTCTATGAACCATTCCCAACCCTATTTCTGGCAGCTGTAACTTTTTTTTTTAAATTTTTCTTTTTTTTTTTAAATTACGATATATTAGTATCAAAATTCTTGAGCCCCTCAGGAAAGAATAATTAAGTTCTATTCTTGTAAAGTAAAAGCCTTTCACACCAAGAAAGACCAGTGGGAGACTGAAACCACCATGGTCTGGCAGCTCCTGGGCAGCAGCTGGTGTGAGGGAGGGTCCAGGATCCACTGAGGGATGAATACAAGTTCCTACTGCTCTGAATATTCCATCATAAACCCACTGCTGATCCTCGCAGTAGCTGTGAGAGTAATCAACTCTTCTCCTCCTCATTCCAAGTTAATTTATTCCTGATGGGACTGGCTGGGATTCTGAGCTCTTTTAAAGTGTGATGATATTTTAAACTGTAATTGTTTTTATTCTGGAAACCAGGATTGTGTTGGAGGAGTGATTGTCAAGTGTCTGTTCCAGGACTTCCAGTGGGAAGTTTTCCTTCCAGGCTTGTGCCTCGAGATTTGCGGCTCACAGACATGTTTCTTGGTGCTTGGGGTGAAGCTGGCTGTTGATATTAATTAATTAAATCCCTCATTGATCAGATTCCTGCCTGGTTTGGATGTCCCTGCCCGGGTGGGATGTGTGGGAGGTGCCAAGGGATCTCTGTGGAAGGGCTGAAGGGCAAAGCAGGGATGGGAAGGGCACGGACACGGAGCTCTGGGAAAGGTGCTGGTTGGAGCTCCTTGGGAGCTGGGCACAGACAGGGAACAGCCACCACTGGAATGAGATGGATGAGGGAGGTTTGAACCATCAGCCCATGGGCAACATCCACTCACTCATCCCAAATTCCAGGAGGTGACTGTGTCCTGATAGGCCAACTTGGATGGACTGAGCTCTGCCCAACATGTGACCACACAACATCAATCCCTTCAGTGCTGCTGTGCTGGAAAACACTCCCTTGGTCTCCTTATTGTGTTTTCTGTGATAATTAATCACATTTATACATCAGAATTGCCCCTTGGATTGTGCCTCTGCCAAGTTTCCTTTGCCCTACTGGTCTTTTAATTCTTAATTTAGCTCAGGATATTCCGGGCTGAATTTGATGAGCACAATAAGCTGGGCAGGTAAGAGTTGCTCACCTGAGGTGATTCAGTCAGTGACAAATCCCCTTTTCTCCTCTGATCAATGTCTGCCCGCAGCTCTTGTCTAGATTTCTAAGAGGGCAATGATTCTTATTTATCTTGAAATTTAAAATCTATAGCAGGCCCAGCTCCTGCAACACAGGAAAGGCTTAAAGCAGAAAAAAAATCCACCTCTTAAATGCAGGGAGAGGGGTCCAGGTGCTGGTGCTCCCTGATCCCTGGGAAATGTGGATCTCCTGCTCTGGGAATGCACCTCTCAGAGCTCCAGCAGGAACTGGAGTTGGAAAGTGGAGCGTGCAATCCAAGTGTGAGGGAACATCACCAGCTGCAGTGGGGAGGGATGGGGACTGGAGAGCCTGGAGGTGCCAGAGGAGACCAGGAGCGAATTTATGGCTCATGGAACCCACCAGAGAGAAAAATAATCCCAGGATGGGTGAGGCTGGAAGGGCCCATTAAGCCACGGCCTCAAGTGTCACATCTAGGAGTTTTCTGGACACTTCCAGGGATGGAGAATCCACTATTTCCCAGAGCAGCCTGTTCTGATCCCTGACCACCCTTTCCATGGGGCGTGGTCCATGAAATTCCATGAAATTTTCCCTGATATCCAATGTAATCCTCCCCTGGTTCTGCCTGAGGCCGTTTCCTCTTGTCCTGTGAAACACTTGGGGGACATTCCATCTTTTCTCTGGGAGAATCCTTTCAGCGATACCTCAGTTTTGGAAGCTGTGTGTTCTGGGTGCTGTGTGTACACGTGTTCAATTCTTTACTGGAATTAATATGCTTAATATTGTTAATATTCCATGATTAATATTAATAAGATTGAGGTGTGCAGAGTTGTTTCACAGAATCTAAACTGAGATCAACTATGGGCCTAAACCAGGATTTGTGATGGAAAATAGAACAAATCAATCTCCTGGTTGCTGCATTAATATTCCTAATATTTATTTCTATTCAAGGGACACTGTGGGATTTGAGGTGTCCTGTGCAGAGCCAGGACTTTGATGATCCTTGTGGGTCCCTTTCAGCTCAGGACATTTGATGGTTCCACTTGAGGAGTTTATTTGATGAGTGAACACCGTCCCCGAGGGCACCAAATCCCTGGTGACCCAGAGCAGGAGGGATTTGCCACAGGGTTTGGATCTCAGGTGTGGATTTCAGGATTTGGGGACGTGTTAGAGCAGATCTGCAGGCTAATTAATCAATGGATACAATCTGAGTGACTCTGATTAACCTCTGCCAACAGTGCACATCTGACTGGTAGTTTGAATTTATTTGTGCTCACTCATCTGTTACTGCGGCTCAGAATGTCTTTTCAAGCAAGAATAACCATTTTTATCACTTCTTAAAGAAAAAATTCTGTGGTGCTTGTGGGCCAAAATCAAGTCAATGCATAGAATGAGAGAATCATAAAATGGTTTGGGTTGGAAGGGACCTTAAAGTTTGTCTCATTCCACCTCCTGCCTAAACACCACAATATTAATCAGCTTTAATTTTCCTCTGGGAGTAAAATTTGCCAGACCATGAGCTGTTCTTTTCCTGAAACTAAACCCACACCCATGGTCAACATTTCTCTCTTAAAATACCAAGGTATGACTCTTAACGAGGGAAAAATAAGAGATTTTAACTAAACCAACATCTGAAACAACAAAAATACTCCCTGACTAAAATAGGAAACAGGAGAGTGGTTCATCCTTTGGATATTTAACCTGACATTCTCTATTTACAGACCATGGAGTGTCAGCAACAGCTCCTGCATGGAGCTCAATAAGTTCTGATGAAAATAGAGCTGCTATTTTTGCAAAGCTGTCTGTCACCCAGCTGAAGGTTTTACTGCCCCCCTCCGTGTTCCACTTGCCTCAAAAAGTGTCAACATCTCTTCCTATTTCAGCTATTCCGTGATTTTTTCCCAGCTCAGAATTTCCTGGCCACGAGACAAATCGTTGCTTTGCCTGCGAGACGTCTGGGGATGAATGAAAGTGGGGGAAAAATGGAATTGAGAGGGGGGAGGGAATTCTTTTTGTTGGAATATCTCCTGCTCTTCACGTGCTGCTCACCCAGGGATGGGCACATGGCAAGGGGATTAATCCCAGCTCACAGCAGGTATGGAGGAATTGGGGGTCTAGTCTAAGCTGTGTATTTAACCCTTTCTCTAGTCAGGGCAAGAAAAGAGCTGGTTTTAAAGCGGGATTTGTTAGGCAGGTGTTAAATAGAGGTTGAGTAAAGCCTGGCCCAGTGGAGACCTTGTCTTGGCTTCTCTGGCTGCAGACACAGCTTAGGTTTGGTTCAGACACTCCATTTGCAGCAGAAAAAGCTGAGCAGGATGAACTTCCCCCTCCCCTCAAAGCTGTGGGCCTGTGCTGCTGCTCCTGAGCTCCTGGAAAATTGATCCATGTGGTTTGGGAGGTCAGGGGACACAGAAAGGGTTTGGGTTGAAATTAGGGGATCTGAGAATGGTTTGTGTTGGAAGGGACCCCCAAGACCATCCCATTCCTCCCCCCTGCCATGGGCAGGGACACCTTCTACTATCCCAGGGATCCCAACTTGCCCTTGGACACTCCCAGGGATCCAGGGGCAGCCACAGCTTCTCTGGGAACCTGTGCCAGGGCCTCAATACTCTCCCAGCCAAGAATTCCTTCTCAATATTCAACCAAAATTTCCACTGTTTAGGTTTGAACCCATTCCCCCTTGTCCTGGTATTCCAGATCCAAGTGGGATCTCACCAGAGCAGAGCACAGGTAGAGAATGAAGTTCATCCAGGTCAGCCAAGTTACTTATCCTTGCCTGGATCTTTAGGCATGAAGGATAGAGGAGGATGGATGGGGCACCAACAGCAATTCCTCCAAAGCCAGAAGCTGGAGGAGCAGATCTTTCCCACTTCCCCAAGTGTCCTGGTTTCTGCTGTGATCCCTGTGTGCTGCTGGAGAGAAGGGGAAAACTCACCTGGGAAATACTGGAAGTCTGACTCCAGCACCAGGATCCCTGAGGATTTAATAAGAATTCCTTGGGATGCTTCCCGAGCCCTTTCATGCTTTTGACACAATGCCTTGAGCAGGGCGGATCACAAGGGCTGCCAGGAGCTTTCCAAGAGGGAATTGCAGCGGCCCATAGGGATGAGTCCCTCACTCTCCCACTCCATCATCTCAGACTGATGCTTTCCATCCTTTAAACCGAGCCTAACTCTGTACTCCCCGAGCCTTCCTCATGCCAGGAGACAAGACAGAGGATGCTGCTGTTGCCTACTGGAAAGGCTGACACAAAATCCTTAATGGAACATGAGGTTTAATAAATTCCCGGCTCCGTTGGCTCCGTGGGGAAGCTTTGTATCCTTCACATAATCACACGGAGTCAACAGGGATGAGCAGCACCTTTTATAAACTTCCTTTCCCCGGGTTCTGGGAGTATATCCCAAATAAATCTTGGGAGCAGGTTTCATTTTTCTTTCGTGTGGTCGATGCTGGGCTCGCAGGGAGCTGATCCATCTGTTTATTTTCCACATCAGCTTGCAGGATGTATGGAATGCACAGCAGCACGGGCAGGATCTGCCTGGGAAAGGGATGTTGCTATTTCCTCTTATCTCAGCCCATGATTTTTGGAATAAGCTGACACAAGGTTTGATAAATGATTCGGTTAAAAGGGAAAAAAAAATTTTTCTGCAAAGCTTCAGCTTTTGCCTGCAGGAGAGACAAAAATAAAATAAAAATAGAGAGAAATCTGAGATATTTCTGATTCTGAGGGTAGATTTGTTAGGAGAGACTGTCCCTCAATTAAAATACCAGGCTGATATCCAAGAAAATCTCTTAAATCCCACATGGCAGTGAAATCCGTGTTAGGACTTCACTCCACTTCCTTGACGATGTTTAATGGGAAAGAAATATGGGCTTGGATAATAAACAGATCCTTCACTCACGTGGATGAATGTGGGGAGGGTGGGGAGGCCCTGGCACGAGGTGCTCAGAAAAAACTGTGGCTGCCCCATCCCTGGAATGGATGGATAAGTCTTGGAGCAACCTGGGATAGTGGAAGGTGTCCCTGCCCATGGCAGGGGGGTGGAATAATATGATTTTTAAGATTCTTTCCAATCCAGACCAGTCTGGGAATCTCTGATTTTATAACACAGAGAGCAAAGGGTTGGACTGGATGGTCCTTGTTGAGTCCCTTCCAGCTCGGCAAATCCTGGGATTTTGTGAATCCCCAGAGTCTGAGTTTCTCCCATGTCTGTCAGAGCAGAGTCTATCCCAGAGTGAAAAATCCAGATTTAGAGAGAGAGGTGAAATGAAGATGCCTGAAAAGTTTCCTGCTCTTGTTGTCCAGAGTGAAAACTTCAGGGAATGAAGGAGAAACCAGGTGGGAGCTCTGGCTGATCCAGGACACTGGTTCCTACCCTGGCTCCCAAATTGTGGAAAAGCACGGGGTGATGGAGACTCCTAAGAAAGGTGAACTCAGGTTTACACATTTCTGAGGGTCACCTGGTGTGAAAAGGGGATGTGTGGCCTCGGGAGGAACCTGGCTGTGGGCACACTGATTGTGGGGTGAGTGAGGAGAGGGCATAGTGTTCGTTCAGCAGGAAAACCCCTTGGACACACTGACTGTGGGATGGGACCCTTGAGGAGAGGACGTGGAGCTCCTTCAGAAGAAAACACCTTGGATATACTGATTGAGGGACACGTGAGGAGAGGACATGGTGTTCCTTCAGCAGGAAAACCCCTTGTGCCAGTTCAAACCTGCCTCAGGATGTGGTGCCTCCCTTTCATAGACACCCGTCCATATTTTTAATTTTTTTTGAGTCCATTCCTGTGCAAACAGGAGTATTTTCTGGTGGGTGTTTGGCTGGTTGACACCAGGCAAACTTGGGATGAGGGTAGACACAGGTGGGCACAGGAAGAGCTGTTCCTCCCCTCTCTGTGGGCTCCTCACTGTGAGTTTGGAGGAGGAAACAGAACCTGCACATGGAATTTGGCACCTACTTCAGCAATTTGTCCTGGTCATCCAGGGGAATTTTAATCTTCCCAAGCTTCTTTTAGAGACTCATCTGCTTTCTGAGTCATGTGCTGCCTCCAACGAGGAGGTTGCAGAGCTGGGCTATAAATCCAACCATCTGGAGAGAGCCAACTCGGGCCATTAATGCCATTTTAACAATGACAAAGCTCCTGGTTAAAAATAACCTTTTGATCTTTGAAAGGTTTGAAAATGAGCACAGCACAAGGAGTTCTGTTCAGAAAAGCTGCAAATGTTTGCACACAACGAATGTTTGGGGCTGAGGGGCTGCATTTGTTTTAAAAAAACACACCCCACAACTCAACTTTTCCCAAATATTAAGGAAATTAAAATGAGTACCAGCAGTGATTTGAAACTAAAGTGGTTAAAAATGAGAATTATTTTGATTTCTGACAGAAAAGTGCTTTGAGAAGAAGGTAAAGAACGGCCAGAAATATTACTCATGAATGTTTTGTTGGGTTTTAAGTAGGAGATTGCTTTGGTTGATGGTTCATAGACTTGAGTGGCAATGATGTGTCAAAAAATTACATTTAACCTGTGATCCAGAGAACTTCCTTCAGAAACTGTCCATTGTCTGCTTAGAGGGTTATTGGCTGTTGCATTATATCTGAAAAAAATGGCCTGTGAAATGGTGATTTGATTTCTGAGTGCTCAGAAACCCCGTGGAGATGAAAGTGGCTCAGCTGGGCCAGAAAAATGGAATCATCCCAGAAACCACAGGATTACAGAATGGTTTGGGTTGAAAGAGATCTTAAAACTCATTGAGTTCCACCCCCTCCCCTAGGCAGAGACAAATCCCACTGGGCCAAGTTGCTCCAAGTCCCTTTTCCTGCTTTTTCCTCCTTCAGGCACTTCTCAGACTCCCCACTTCCTGGAGCAGCAGGACACTGGTGGTGGCTTTAGCTGGTGCCCAAAGATCTCAGGCCCTTCCCATGATCTGCAGCGGCTGCTGGGCTGGATTTTAACACTGGAGAAGAAACAGGAGGGAAGGACAAGGGCCCTCGATGCCAGGAGTGACTGATTTTGGCCTGGGTGTGACATCATCCTGCTGGATGAGGCCCTGGGGACACCTGGCAGGGAAGGGAGAGCAGGATGAGTTGGTTGATGAACCACAAGTGTTAATTTGACCATTATAAATGGATTTATCCACCATTTCCCCCCCCAGGATTTCTGTTTGCTTTGGGTCATGTCCATGTACAAAATTATTTCCATATTAAAAACCAACTTCTGGACTGGAGACATTTCTATATTTTATAAGATTTAAATAGATCACAAAGTTTTCTAATGGGATTTCCTGGGTCCAGCAGATCTTCACTCAAACAGCAAATCAAGGGTGCTCTAATTGCCTTGATTAAGGGAACTGGTTTAACTGGGGAAAAATCTGTGGCATGTTTCAAATGAAGTTCATCACTCCAAGCCACAGGATTTACTAATCACATCTGGGTGATACAGATGGGATAAATCCTCAGGGAATTCTGTGGCATGAAAGGAGAGGAGATATATCCCAACTTCCCGCATTGTGGTTGTTCCTCCTGGTTTAGCATTTATTCCTTTCCATCTTTCCAGTGATTTTGGGGCTGAATTTCCAGTTCATCAGCAGACAGAGTTTTTCCTTTAGGGATTCTCTGAAGAAAAAAGAGATAAATGGATGTTCTACCATTGGAAATGTCCAAAGGCAGGTTGGACGGGACTTGGAGCAACCTGGGGCAGTGGAAGGGAGGTGGCACTGGATGGGTTTTATGGTCCCTTCCAACCCAAACCACTCTGGGATTCTATGATCTCCCTGTGCCCTGAGGAACTGGGAAACACCACCATGGTCCAGGAAATTCAAACTGGGCTTCTGGGAGTGAGGAATCTACACCTGAGTGTGTTTTGGTGCAGGTGAAGGTGCCACGAGACAGAATTGTCCTCTGGGAAGGAGCTGCTCGCCATGCTCCCCTTCGGTGCTGGGTGGTCGAGGAGACTCCAACTGATCCCAAAGTTTTCCATTCTAATCCTCCAGCGGCTCTGCCTCGTGTTGCCAAGGTGATGGATTTCAAAAGGCCAAGGCTGTGCTCACTTTTCAAAGGCTGGGTTGTTTCTTTTGATCCACAAAACAGGAGCGAAGACAGATACAGGACAACTGGCTTTTTGTTCTCTTGTGTTTGTTTCCCTGTTAGGACCTGACTGATCTTGGCAGCTGAATTCCCTGGGTTAAAAACTCAGCTTTGACAGGGAATCAAGTTGCTGAGGTCACCACTGAATGGCCAAATTACTTCTGAATAGAAAAGAAAAAAAGGGATGACATTTCAATCCTGAGTCTGTGAATTCCTTGAATTTCTAATTCGTGGGCAGAGGGATGGGATTGGCTCTACTTTTGGAGATTTTCCTTGGTGGGATCCATGGGCATCCAGGATGGAGGATTTCCAGCGGCTGTTGGATGCAAACAATAGTCCTGGGGCAGAGGAATTGAGTTTGCAAAGGGAAGTGGGGCCAAGAACACAATCATTACCTCTCCAACCTCAGTGCAGACCTGGCACAAGGAATTACTTGGAGATTCCTGGTTTTCAATCCTGCTGGGATTGAAATAGTCTCCCAGCATCTTCCCAGCCTTTTTGTTGACTCCTTAAGTTAATGCTTTTTATCCTCAGCTCTGAAGGTAGAGATCCTGACTCAGCTTCTGACACCCCAGGGACCAGCGAAGAACCTGGCACAACAAGGTAGATTTCAGCTTATCTTTCCCAAAATGTTGTTTCTGTGGGAATTCAGTAGCTAAAACGCCTGATATTCAGTTTTTGCAGATATTCATGTTGAACACAGTTCATCCCCAAACAGCTTAAGTGATGCTTAGAATGTAACAAAATAATTCTCCATTTTTTTGTTGCTTTTTAACTGACTCCCTGAGCCTGGGCATTCCTGATCACTTCCATTTTTCCATGCCCACAGTGTTTATCAGGGGAATGCTTCACCATTCTGGGATCTTGGAAGGAAACAGGGAATTTACATAAAATTTCTCTTCCTCTGCAAAAATTTGGCCTTTTGGGATTCATCCTGGTTGCTGATTTTCAGGAGAGAGCTCTGATACACTCCTGTAGCCCTTTCCACTGCTGTCCCTAGTCTTAAACAACATGAAATCCTTGCAACTTAACAAAATCTTCCACACCAAGTTCCCATCTGTGGTCAACACCGGGTATTCATCTTTTCCTGGTCCAAAAGGAGAAAAATATGAATTAAATGCCTGTATTTTCCATAATTGTGGGCTGAGCAGAGAGACCTGGACAGGCTGGAGACATGGGATGAATCCAATGGGATGAGATTCAACAAGTCTAAGTGCTGGATCCTTCACTTTGGCCACACCAACCCCCTGCAGCAGCACAGGCTGGGCCAGAGGGGCTGGAGGGCAGAACAAAGGGACCTGGGGGTGCTGAGCGACAGGAGCTGAACACGAGCCACAGTGTGCCCAGGTGGCCCAGAAGGCCAATGGCCCCTGGGCTGGCTCAGGAATGGTGTGGGCAGCAGGAGCAGGGAAGGGATTCTGCCCCTGGCCTGGGCTCTGCTGAGGCCACCCCTCGAGGGCTGTGTCCAGTTCTGGGCCCTCAGTTTAGGGAGGACATTGAGGGGCTGGAGCGTGTCCAGAGAAGGGCAATGAGGCTGGGGAAGGGGTTGGAGCACAATTGCTGTGAGGAGCAGCTGAGGGAGCTGGGGGTGTTCAGCTTGGGGAAGAGGAGGCTCAGGGGGGACCTTATTGGTGTCTATAACCCCTTACAGGAGGGTGTAGCTGGGGAGAAGTCGATCTCTTTTCTCAGACAACCAGGAACAGAAGGAGAGGACAGAATCTCAAGCTGTGCTGGGGGAAGTTCAGGTTGGATGTCAGGAAAAAATTCTTCCCAGAGGGAGTGATTTGCCATTGGAGTGGGCTGCCCAGGGAGGTGGTGGAGTCACTGTCCCTAGAGGTGTTTAAGAAGACACTGGATGTGGCATGATTCAGATGATAAGATGGTGTTTGGTCACAGGTTGTGCTCAATGATCTCAATGGCCTTTTCCAACCTTATTCATTCAGTGATTCTGTGATCTGCTCCCAGGATGCTGTTGACGTGTCAGGAGATGTCAGTGTTGGTCCTGACTGCTGTTTTTCCTGGCTCAGGGAATGTCTGCTGCTCCTGGATTCCTGCAGACATCTGTTGTGTTCTGATGCTGTGCTGGCAGGAGAAAAATTGCCTGTTTTTCCAGCTGTACTTTCCTCCTGTCCGTGTTTTTTTGGAATGTGCCTTGTGCCAGTGGCCCGGGGCTGTTGACCTCGTGGGGTTTGCATGGGTTGAGCTCTCACTTCTCATCCAGAATTCCTTCCCTTTGGTGCATTTCACTCCTTGTGCCTTTTGCTGAGTCTCTCACAGATCTGGAAGTGTGATCCCTGTTTTCCTCAGGGATCTAACTTGACCTTCAGCTCCCCAGGGTTTTTTTGTGTATTCTTGGTTTTTAGGGTTCACTTTTGTAGTTTATGCCCAAGTCTCTCAGAAAAAACAAGGCTGAGGGGCTGGGACATCTGAGGGAACTGGGGGGGTTCAGCCTGGAGAAAAGGAGGCTCGGGGGCACCTGGAATCCTTTCCAACTCCCTGACAGGAGGGAGGAGCCAGGTGGGATGTGGGCTCTTCTCCAAGTTGCATGACAAGAGAAAATGCCCTCAAGCTGTACCAGGTGAGGTTGTGATTGGATATTAAGGAAAATTTCTTCATGGAAGGGGTCATTTTCCACAGCAGTGGTGGAGTTTAGTTTTAGAAGCTGTGTAGGTGTGGCACTTGGGGACATGGTCAGTGGTGGTCTTGGCCGTGTTAAGTAATGTTTGGACTCAATGATCTTAAAGGTCTTCTTACAGCCTTAATTGCTTCTGTTTCTAAAACATCCTTTTTCTCTCCCTGAACTTGGGGAGAGTATTTCCCTTGTCCTGAGTGCACAGGGCAGATGTAAAACCAGAATACCTCTTGGAGATCATACGCCCTGACCCTGAGGACTTGGACACTTCCAGGGATCCAGGGGCAGCCACAGCTTCTCTGGGAATTCTGTTCTAGCCCTTCCCACCCTCACAGCCAGGAATTCCTTCCCAATATCCCATCCAACCCTTTGGCAGTGGGAAGCCATTCCCCATGTCCTGTCCCTCCATCCCTTGTCCCAGGTCCCTCTCCAGCTCTTGTTTTCTCTCTTTAAGTAAAGCAGAGTTTATCTACAGTCCAGATCAAGACTAGGAAGAATTCCCATTCTTCTCTACTCTTGAGGCGTTTGTTTTGAGACTAGAAGAGACCACAGGGACCTCTTTCCCAAGTTACTTCTGGAAATCAGGATCATAAAACAGTTTGGGTTGGAAGGAATTCTAAAACTCATCCAGTGCCATCCCCCTGCCACGGGCAGGGACATCTTCCACTATCACAGGCTGCTCCAACCTGACCTTGGACACTCCCAGGGATGGGGCAGCCACACTCTGTGTTTGGATTTGATGATGGGAACCTGCTGCAGAATCCTGGAAAAGTTTTCAGACCAGAGGGAAATTTGGGGCTGATCCTGGACACGAGGCTGATCCTGGCTGGCACAAGTTTGGAATCATCCCACAGTGTTTGCACAAGTAGCCAGACCTGAGCTGGTTCTAAATTAGCTATTCTTTGGGGAATTTCCCTCACTTTGAGGTTTGCTGGGAAGAGTGGATTTTATTCTGGGATGGATTCCATGGGAATCTGTGTGTGCTGCTTCCCAGAGAACAGTCACAGCTGGGACACCCCTTCCCAACTGTCCCTGGAGTCCCCCAGGTTGATATTTTGGGGCTTCTGCTCTGGAACAAGAGGCTGAAGCTCCAAACAAAGCATATTTCTCTGTCTCCCTTTGTATAAGATTTTGTGCTTCATATTTTTCCCCTTCAGCTTCTTGTTCCCATGGGACTGTGCTTGCAAAAAAGGCTGGAATTTGCACCAGGGTCTGCAGGCAACCCTTTGATCTTCCCTGTCTTTTTTTATTGTTTCATCTTCACTCAGAAAGTGCTGGCTGGGCCTCGGGATTCTAGATAATTCTGGAAGTTTCCTGCATTTCATTTTCCAGGGTCCTCTGTGTTTAATTTTCCAGAATCTCCCATGGCATGGCTATTGCTCTTGGAATGTGAAAAAAGGGGAGCAGGCAATATATTTATGTTTAAATAACTGGATATACTGTTTGACTCTTAGGAAAACCCAGATTGTTTCCCAATCCATCTGTTCCCATGGATTTCCTATCTATTTGGAAGGTAGCAGTATCCAGACACAATTTATGGGATTCTATCATTATTGGTGTTTCCAAAGTCAATTGTATCTTTTAAGAAAGAGTTTTGCTTCCAGTGAGGTGTGGAAAAGATGGAAAAGATGGAAAAGATGGACTGGAATGGAATATTTCAGTTGGAAGGTTCCTACAATGACCATTTAGTCCCACATGAGGTTTTTAAGGGAATTGTCCGAGTGGCTCTTGAGTCCGGACAGGGTTGGGGCATTGACCACCTTCTTGGAGCCTCTTCCAAGGTTTGTCCATCCTCTTTGGAAGGAAACACTCCCTCATGTCTGGACTAAGAGTGGGGGACTCCATTTCCTGCATGTCTGTCCATTCCCAAGACATTCCCTCTCTCCAGAGCTGTTTTGGACAGACTCAGGTTCATTCCCCCAAATGGGACATTTTGGGACAGCCCAGGCCATGTCTGGTGACAGAACCCTTTGTGGGGAAGCGTGACCAGGTATTGGGAAGGGTGACCAGGTATTGGGAAGGGTGACCAGACTTGTGGCCTGGGATTTACCCTTTGGAGTGCTGGGAGCAGGGAAATAGGAATTTCAACACAGACTCTTGAGGAGAGAACTCTGGGCTGGAGGTAGAGACAAAGAACAGACCAGAAGTGCTTCCAAGGTCTTTTCAGTCCCAGACAGAGTGAGAATGTTGAGGGGTTTTTGGGATTTTTATACCTTGGATTTGCACACGTAGTTTATGTGCAAATTTGCTTTTCAATCCCCTTGGAAAAATTCCCTGTGTCAGAAGCTCGGTTTTATGGCTGGGAGGAGGTTGAAGGTTTGCTTTGGGATATTCCCCTTCCCATTTTGGCCATTCCCAGTTTGAAAGCTGCAGAGCAAAGGAATTCCAGCAGGACAGTTTCCAGGCAGTCCAAGTCAGGGGGGTTGGAACAAATGTGCCCTTGAACTGAAATGTTGCACAAAGTGTTTTTTCCGATGAGTCTTCCATGAGAGAACTCTTGAAAGCAGAAGGATTTCTCCTGCTTTTCCACTTGAGCAGCTTGGCTGTGTCATGATTGAGTTGGATGGAGGGTGCTGGAGAATCCCAGGATTATTGAGGTTGGGAAAGAGCTCCAAGGTCATGGAGTCCAGGCTGTGCCCCATCCCCACCTTGTCCCTGAGGGACATGGCCAGTCCTGCCTTGGGCACCTCCAGGGATGGGCACTCCATCCCTCCCTGGGCAGCCCCTGCCAAGGCCTCCCCACCCTTTCCAGGAGGAAATTCCTCCTCAGCTCCAACCTGAGCCTCCCCTGGCACAGCCTGAGGCCCTTCCCTCTCTTCCTGTCCCTTGTTCCCTGGGAGCAGAACCCGACTCCCACCTTGCTACAAGTGCTGACCATGGACTAAAAATTCCTTTAATTTTCCTGCCCACCTTTTATTTCCCGGACTTTCATCAGGGCAATTACAAGCTTATAACATCTAAAAAAAAATGACAATTTTTTGTTACTTTCCCCTTTTTCTGTGTGAGAGTATTTAGTGTGAAGGGCTTTATTTCCATTTAGAACAATTCCAAATGTTCTCCTTTTTTTGCACCTGCTTTTAAAACCACTCAGGTCAAGAGATTTTTGCTGCAAGAACTTGCTGACTCCACAGCAGAATCTTGCTCTAAGTGTGTAACTAAGCAAATTCCGTTGCTTTTCCTTCCTCCTGTTGAGTGAAACTCTGAGATTTTCAGGGTATCAAAACCACAAAAGCAAAGGGAAAAAAAAATTCCTTTGAAAAGAACTGGCTTGATCAGCTTGTTCTTTTTTTCCTCCGCTGATGAAAGAGAAATTGTTATTTTGGAGCCATAAAAGTCATGAGTTTGACAAAAATAAAGCTGCCTCAGGGAGACACGTTTTGGCTGAGGGTGAAAAGGTGTCTGGAAATGTTTTGGATCTGCTTTGGAATGGGAGTTAATGACCCTTCCCAGAGTCCTGCTCCCATTATGGGATCATGGAAAGGTTTGGCTCAGAAAGGACCTTTAATTCATCTTGTTCCAACCCTCTTGAAGAATCTGGAGGGTCCTCCACAGCCCCTGAAAAGTTTGGGAATCCTGGGATTGTGGAAGGTGTCCTTGGGTGGAATGACTTGAGCTTTAACGTCCTTTCCAATCCCAACCATTCCTTTCCAAACCCAACCATTCCTTTCCAATCCCAACCATTCTTTTCCAATCCCAACCATTCCTTTCCAATCCCAACCATTCCTTTCCAAACCCAACCATTCCTTTCCAATCCCAACCATTCCTTTCCAATCCCAACCATTC
>WEKX01020267.1:98126-114829 GCA_013390025.1 Pitta sordida
TTTCCAATCCCAACCATTCCTTTCCAATCCCAACCATTCCTTTCCAAACCCAACCATTCCTTTCCAAACCCAACCATTCCTTTCCAATCCCAACCATTCCTTTCCAATCCCAACCATTCCTTTCCAATCCCAACCATTCCTTTCCAAACCCAACCATTCTTTTCCAATCCTAACCATTCCTTTCCAATCCCAACCATTCCTTTCCAATCCAGACCATTCCGCGGCTCCACGATTCTCCATTGGGCTTTTTGGATCCTCCTGGTGTGTCCTGGAGCATCCAGGAGGATAATCAGGGAGACAGGTGAATAAAACACCCAAAGGGAAAAGGAAATCTGCCTTTTCTGGGAGTAAATCCTGAGGCAAGGAACCCTCCTACCGTCTGGGAAGAAACTGGAGTTGGAAGGAAGGAAAGGGACAATCCCATTGGAATCTTCCCACTCAGTCCTTCACACTCAGCTGCTTCTGGTTTTTCTAATTTTCAGTGTTTTCTTCCGACATTGCTGTTACTTTATTCTTCCCCCATGGAATTACTGAGGTTGAAAAAGTCCTCCAAGATCGTCCAACTTTGTCACCCAG
Organism: Pitta sordida; assembly: GCA_013390025.1. Lineage (NCBI taxonomy): Eukaryota > Metazoa > Chordata > Aves > Passeriformes > Pittidae > Pitta > Pitta sordida. Next base: position 98,703 of record WEKX01020267.1, read on the forward strand.
CCCAGAGAACTGAGTGGGCTTAAAAAATGTCCCGCCTTCCTCCAGAGGTTGCAAACGACTCCTAAATTTTGGGAAAACCTTGGAAAGGGAAGTGGGTTTATATATAATATCTAAATTAATATATATGCAATATNTTTCCAATTGATAAATTGGATACAGATTTTAATTCAAAGGCAATTTTTGGGGAATATTTTTTGCTACTGGATGAACTTAAAGGTCTTTTTTCCACCTTCAAATTTCAATTTTCCCTTGAATTGCACCAATAGGGACACAAAGAAGAATTTTTATTGATTTAATTATTTTAATTAATTTAAATTAATTATATCCTGGTGTTCTACCAGCTTTTACCTCTGTTCATCTAAGAAATAAATCACTACAAATTTCCTGGAAAAAAACTTGACCTGAAGTGTTACCTTTAAGTAGAAGATTTTTCACTATAACCCTGGGGAAAAAAGGTAGGAATTCACCTTTATTTGAACTTCAGGACTTTTTTTCCTCCAATTATTTTAATTTTTTCAGGGCATAAAGTTGATTTACAGGTGGTTTTAGACCCTTTTATCCACGTTTTTCAGGGAAAGAACTAAAAATCCTTAAGGAGAAAATCTTGGGTGACCAAGGACAAAAGTGAGGGAGAAACTGTGATTGATTTATAAATTATTAAACTTTCTTTTTAGTTTTTTTTCTCTTTAAATCCCTCCCCAGGTGTTTATCTGTAATTCAATCATTGAAATTAAAAAGAATTAATTAAATAACGGTTAAATAACTGTCAATTAATAACTGCTAATTAATAACTCTGGTGTGTTTGCCCAATGGTTTCCAGTTGGATCAAAATGGGAACGTCAGGGAAGGAATTCCAAGGCTTTGATTTAAATGAAAACGAGGGATTTTGGATCAGATGTGAAAGGTTTTATTTCTTATTTATTTATTCCGTATAATAGATATTAATTAATTAATTAATTAATTAATTTATTTATTTATTTATTATTTTAGGTATTCTGGGGTTTGGGAAGCTCACAGATTGAGGACCCTCAAGTACGACAGGAAATGGCTTCAAGTTGTGGCAGGAAGAGTCAGTTGAAAATTGGGATGAATTTTTTCATGGAAAAGGGGTGTCCAACATAGGGATGAGCTGCCCAGGGAATTCTGGGAGTCCCCATCCTTCGAAGTGTCCAAGGAATTATGGATGTGACACAGGGACAAGGCGGGAAAGGGGCAGAACTTGGACTCCATGATCCTGGAGCTCTTTCCCAACCTCAGGAATTGAGTGACCCCAATCCCGTTCCTTGTTTAAAGCATATTCAGACTTTTTGAATCCAGTATTTCCGGCGGATCCTGATTTGTGTTTAATTTCCAAACAAATTTCCCGTTGAGTTTTGAGAGCTTTTTTCCCCCTCTGGAGTTAAATTCCATCCCTGGAAAACTGTGGCTCCGAGATTTTGAGAGCTGAGAAAGGCACGTTTTTATTCTCTGGGGAATCAGAACAAAACCAAATAAATGATTTCTGTGTGTTCTCTCCCTTTCTGGATGGAAAGCCTTCAGGATCTCAGGGAATTTATGGAGAGATGGGATACTTTAAACCCTCTGGATTTACCAGAGGAAAAGACCTGAAAAAACCGCCCCCCAACTTCCAGAAAATCCACAGAATTCCTTGAAAAGGAGCTCAGAAGTTTTATTTTCCTTGGAGAATTATCCTGAGAATTTGCACTTGGACTGTCTGGACCCTCCAACTGAAATTCTGGGCTTTCAAAACAGGGAGAAAACCAGGAATTCCCTGTGTTTTCAGCTGGGAGAGGGAGGGACAGGGACTGAGGAATATAATCCTCTTCTTTTGTTGTTTTATTTGTGCTCAGTGTGACAAAATTGTCTTTTTTTTTTTTTTGCTGATGGTGTTTTTCTCGGAGTTCAGCAAAAACCATTTGGCTCATTTAGATTCAGCTTCTTTTGCTTTAATTAGTTCATTGCTTTAATTAAGAACGGAAAGAACGGGAACGAAAACAATGGAGTGTCCCACCCTGGAGGGGGGAGATTTGTGGGAATGACAGAAGACAGAGGAACTGGAAAAATTCAGGTATTTTTATTAGAGAATGACACACTTGGGGTGGAAATTGGGATAAACTACCCCTGATCTCTTACAGAAATATTGGACACTGGGGTGGGATAAAGGGAAAGGGAATAGGGAGGTGGATTAAAGAGGGGAGTGAGGAAAAAAGGAGGAAGGAGACATTCCCAGTCCCAGCTCTGGCCGGGATCCAGCAGGGGTGTACTGGGAGAACCATCTGGGATTTGTGGGGCACCTTTTAGGGATAAATTTTCCCATCCTGAGGGAAAAATTAGTTCTCATGGACAGTCTGTTTTTCCAGATCTTTCTGGAGGTGGATCAAAGGCTTTGGGGCTCCTGGGTGGTCTTGATTCCACCATCCTTTCCCAGTTCTCCACCTCATTCCCAACCTGGGTCCAGCTGGGATTGTCCGGGGGCATCATCTGGAATTTGTGGGGCACCTTTTAGAGATAAATTTCCCAATTTAGTTCTTATGGACAGTTTGTTCTTCCAGACCTTTCTGGAGATGGATCAGAGGCTTTAGGGCTCTTGGATGGTCTTGACCCCTCTCATCATTCCCAGTTCTCCTCCTCATTCCCAGTCCTGGTTCCAGCCGGCATCCAGCTGGGAGTGTCCTGGGAGCACCATCTGGGATTTGTGGGGCATGTTTCCTGGGGGAAAAATTAGTTGTAATGGACAGTCTGTTCTTCCAGATCGTTCTGGAGGTGGATCAAAGGCTTTGGGGCTCCTGGGTGGTCTTGACCCCTCCCGTCATTCCCAGTTTTCCGCCTCATTCCCACCCCTGGCTGTGCTGATCTCCGGGAGCCACAACAAGGATATTTGTCCCAGAAAGTTCTGCCCTCCCTTCCTCTGGCCCCTATTCCAGCCCCATCCTGGTTTTCCTCCCACCATTCCCAACAATCCTTGGTTGGCTCCATGGCCACCCAGCTGTTGGTGTTTGGGACATTCCCATTATCCCTGATCTTTTAGGATTCTACACAGAAATAAACACTCATAGATTGCTGAGGGCTCTTCTAGACTTTCCCAGATGAAGTGCAGTGGAAATTTCCATGAATTTCAATGGAAATCATGGAGTTGTTTATTCCTCTTCAGCCTGTCACCACCTGCATTTTTCAGGACACAAATATTGAGGGGAAAAAAAGAAGGGCATTTGAAGTTCAGCAAAAGAGACTTTCTCTCTATTTTCAAGCTGCATTATTATCTTACCTTTATTTATAATTTTTAACAACAAAAAACGACTTCAAGGCTTTAAAGACAAACCTTTAAAGGTTTCTGCTTTCCCAGAATAGCTTTATTCTGTTTTAAAATACAAAGAATAAAGACTCGAGATGCATTTCAAGGCTTTTTTACTGAAATTCTTTGCGTTGGCACCAAACTTAAACCGCTGGAGCTGATCTCAAACCCTTCTAAATCAACTCCTGTCTGCGGCGTCTTAATTAACACCCCTGGCTTATTAAAAAAAATCCATTTACTTGAAAGAATTACAATCTTGGCGTATTCTCCCCTCCACTCCATTTGAATTCAACTCCTTTGCTACTCAAATAAAACAATTGGACTTTAAAGACCCTGGAAGAGTTTCAGTGCAAATTCCTTTTGCGAACGTTTTGCTCTGGCAGTTTTATTAGGCCACGAACAGGAACTTAAACTGAGTTTAAAACATTGGTGGGTTTTAAGAGCAGAGCAAAACAAGTTCCTAAGTCACTCCCAATATCATTTAATTTAGAGGCTTACTAATAACTTTGGCTTTCCCGCTTCCTCAGAGCCCTTTTTTCCCACCTTCTGGGGCACCAATTGTCCCTTCAGGGTTGAAGTTGAAAATTCAGTGGAAAAGCTTCAAAGTGACCATTCCAATATTCCTTATTTCGTCCCTGTTTTCAATATGTGGATGAAAGATGATCATCGCAACGTCATTTGCCAAAAAATATGATGGAGGAAGTGGTTCTGCTCCTTGTGCTGGTGGCTGTGGGTGAAAAGCCATGGGATCATGGAGTGGTTTGGGTTGGAACGGATCTTAAATATCATCGTGTTTCACCCATTCCATGGGCAGGGACACCTCCCACTATCCCAGGACTCCCAACCTGCCCTTGGACACTCCTAGGGATCCAGGGGCAGCCACAGCTTCTCTGGGAATTCCACTCCAGGGCCTCCCCACCCTCCCAGCCAGGAATTCCTGCCCAATCTCCCTCCCAACGCTCTGGCAGTGGGAAGCCATTCCCTGTGTCCTGTCCCTCCATCCCTTGTCCCCAGTCCCTCTCCAGCTCTCCTGGAGCCCATTTAGGCTCTGGAAGGGGCTCCAAGTTCTCCTTGGATCCTTCCCTTTTCCATGTTGGACAATCCCAACTCTCTCTTTTCATCAGTCTGCAACATTTTGGGATGAAATCTCCCCAGACTGGGAGCTCTGGGTCTGTTTCCAGCACTAAATTCCCACAATATTCCCACCATGGAGATCCAGACATTTGCTTTCCCCCACTTATCCTATTTCTCCCTTCTAGAATGGATTTCTTTCCACTCTAAACGTCCTCTTGAGGGATTTAAATCTTTTTTTCCTTTGATCTTTGACCATTCTAAGGACTTTAATTTTTTATTATATTTAAGTCCTTTATTTTCCAGTTGTTCCCTTTGTTAGTGGTCAAAAATAAGCTTGTAAACATTGATTTATTTTTGAATTTATTACTATTTTATTTTCATTGAAAATGTTCAGTAGAAAAGTGGGTGACAGAGAAATTGGGAATTTCATCCTCTCTGGTTTTTCCAGGTGCTTCAGCCAGAGTTCAAGCCCTTGGCTTTGTTCCTGAGGCAGGTTTTCCCACCTTGGACACCAAATTGCTGGAAAAATGTCACCTTAAAACAACATTTTCTACGTTTTGGAGCTTCCCAGAAACCTTTTAAGGGAAGGAATGATGGGGCTGGGTTTTTTGGGGGGAAGCAGCAAGAAAGGACAGGAAAGAAAAACAAGAGGAGGAGAAAATAAATGAGAAAAAATATGGAATTTCTCTCAGCAGCTCTTGATTCTGGTTTCGTTAGTCCCTTCTTTTGGAAAACCCTCGGAAAACCTCTTGTTTCCGCTTCCCAGGAAAACCAGGAATCACTTTTTATCCCCCAAACCCTCAAATTTCATGGTAGGAAATTTTCTTTTCAATGAGGGAGCTCCAAAGACTGAACACCAATTCCTTCCCCATGTGTAGAAAATTCAGCATCATGGATTTCCATAGAAACCTTAATGCCCCCTCATTTGCATACAATTTGCATAAACCCCTTTGTATTTCCTGGCCATTTCCTTTGATATCCCAATAATTCCCCCCAGGAAATATGTCTGTTTGCTGAGTTATTTTGTTTTTTTTTTTCCTTTGCATATTTATTATAAATGAAGTGCTAAATTTCCTTGGATTTGCTCCAGGATGGATTTAAAGAGCGGAAAAATTGCGAGTAAGGGTTTGTTTTATGGGTTACACTTCTTTTAATCTCCATTTTTTTTCTTTCCCCAAGGAAGAATGAACCTGCTTTTCTTCTTTGAAAGCTAATATTTTTCCTGGTGTTCATGGAGGGCAGTAAATTAATTTAAAATACATTTTTTTTAAGGGGTGTAATGACACGGTGTGAAAAAAAATGGAGAGGAAAAAGGTGTAGGGAGACAATCCAGGGAAAATCATCAAAGCTGATCATACTTTAAAACTTCATGTAATGGGAAAATCTAAGGAGGCAAAAAGATTAACAATTTTAAAAAATCACATTTATTCAGCCCAGAGATATTTTTATCCTTGGTGATATTCATTATATCTCATGTTGTAAGTTAAAAATTTGTTTAAATTTGGAATTTTGGCTTTTCTTAGAGTTGGTGAAGAGCCCTGGAATTCTGTGAGGAGCAGCTATTTGGTCTTGGAAAGGGAGGATGGAGGGAAGAGATCTGAGATGTGGCACAAAATGGATGGATAATTTGGGAGAGAGGACCTTGAGTGAGATATATTTAAACAGGATCTGGGTTCATATTCCAGGATTTCTGGATCCAGAAGGTGGGAATTGCACTCATTCCATAAGGATTGAAACCTTTTATTCCAATTCTTTCTGGGCTTCTCTTCCTGCCCTTTCCAAGCCCAGGCCACTCTCTTCCAAATTCTGCATCCTCCTCCAAGGGATGTGGGAGAAACGAGAAGGAAATCCCCAAGAATCCCAGGATGGTTTTGTTTGAAAGGACCTTAAAGCCCATCCAGTCCCACCCCTTCCATGGGCAGGGACACCTCCCACTATCCCAGGAATCCCAACCTGCCCTTGGACACTTCCAGGGATCCAGGAGCAGCCACAGCTTTTCTGGGAAATCCATCCCAGGGCCTCCCCACCCTCACAGCCAGGAATGTCTCCCAAAATTCTAAATCAGAGGAACAAGATTTTCCCTTTTCAAATCCTATAAAAACCATAAAAAACAATGGAAATGTCCCAAGTATCCTAATTTCTCGTGGATTTTGTGGGAGGAATATTCTATGGAGCTTGTATCTCTATTCCAGTGATGGTTAAATAAATGAGCACCAACCAGAAATGAAAAGCACTTGAAACTTCCCAAGTCTGATGAGGAAAACGACAGTTTTTGTGACAGTGTGAAGGTGCCAAATTGTAAAACTGGCCTTAAATTCTTGTGGGGGTTTTTGGGGGGGTATTTTTTGTATCTTTTCTACCCAGTTCAGTTAAGGGAATAATTGTTTTTCACACATTTGTAAGCTTGAAAATGGGAAGAATCCATAATGATTACCCAGTCTTGACCTTGCAAAATTTCATCTCTTCTTCCTTCCCTGGTGATTTGTTTTCTGGGATAAATCAAAGTACTTAATTCATCCAAGATAGCAAAAATCTGTTAAGGAGGTTTCCAGATCCATCAAGGAATGGGATGGTCTGAAGCTCTTTGGATTGGTGTTAATTAATATATTGGGATACAGAAATATAATTCATGGGGAGCGTTCTTATGAGGGATAATGGTGCTAATCCTAAATTTAATTCGCGGAAGGCCCATAAGGGTTAAGGCTGGGATGGGAGGATTCCCTGTCCATGGTCCTGAATTATGGAACATCCTGAGCTGGAAGTGACTCACAAGGATCATCCAGTCCAACTCCTGGCCCTGCAAAGGAAACCTCAATAATCCCAGCCTGTCCCTGAGAGGATGATCCAAACATTCCTTAGGCTCTGGCAGCCTTGGGAATGTGCCCAGGGGAGCCCACCCCCCTCTGGATAAAGACCCTTCCCCTTAAATCCACCTAAACCTCCCCTGACACGCCTTCCTGCCCATGAGTGGATGTGGGATGCTCAGGGGGATGGACATTCTTTCCCTTTTCCCTGCTCCTGTGCCTCATCCCCCTCCAAGGGTGTGACTTCTCCACTTCCAGTCTCCAGCTTTTCCTTCCAGTCCCTCCTTCCTCAGCCGGGTTAGAGGATCTTATCAATTCAGTCCTTGGCCTCTCAGGGTGGCTGTAGGGATTTTTATTTCTGACACAGGTAAGTTTTTTATGGAGTTTTTGTTCAATACTCTGTGATGTTCCAACCGTGTTTTAAGAGCCTGAGAGCCAGGAATGTTCTTGGGATCACTGTGCAGTGTTCCCAGAATGTCCTGTGGCCAGTTTGGGCCCCTCAGGACAAGGACATGGAGGAGCTGGGGAGGGAAGGGAGCTGGGAAGGGGCTGAGGGAGATGGGGGGGCTCATCCTGGAGAAAAGGAGGCTCAGGAGGCACCTGGAATTCTCTCCATTCCCTGACAGGAGGGGGGAGCCGGGGGGGAACAAGGGCCAGGAGGAGAGGGAACGACCTCAGGCTGTGCCAGGGGAGGCTCAGGTTGGAGCTGAGGAGGAATTTCCTCCTGGAAAGGGTGGGGAGGCCTTGGCAGGGGCTGCCCAGGGAGGGTTGGAGTGCCCATCCCTGGAGGTGCCCAAGGCAGGAGTGGTCGTGTTCCTCAGGGACAGCCTGGGCTCCATGACCTTGGAGCTCTTTGCCAACCTCAAGGATTCCAGGATTCTTTCCTCAAATGCTTTTTCTCCCCTTTCCACCCCAAAATCCCTTCTTTGGACCTTTCTTTTTTTTTTCTTTTCTTTTTTTTTTTTAGACAACCAAAGCTATTTTCAATATTTTGGAATTAATCTCCTTTTCCTCTTCCCTCTGTCCAGTGTAATTAGTGTCTGGAATATCAACCCCGAGTTTTTTAATGCTCATTACAAATATCCACTTATATCCCATTCCATGCAAATATCTTTATTCCCCAAATTCCTAAGCTCCTACAAGGCTGAAATCAGATTTGTCTGACATGACTTATTTTTCAGAAGATGCTGTTGACTGGAATTAGTTATGTATATCCTTATCTTTTAATCCTTGTTGATTTCCATATCAGCTTCCTCATTATTTTTCCCAGGACTGAGGGCAGATTAATCAACCTGGAAGTTCTTTGTTTCATCCCAACAATTATTTTGGATGTTAACACCACATTCCAGTCTTGTGGAGTGTCTTAGTTTTCTCATATTTATTAAGAGTTAATAAAAGCGGGAACAAGACATTCCAAAATAACGTTTTTTGCCAGGATTCTTTGCTGAATTTTATCTGGGTTTGTTTAATTTTCCCATCACTTTGTCTTTAAAAAAAAAGGGGATTTATGGAACGCAAAGATGTTTCATGGGAGAGCGGAATGTGTCCCTGTCCATGGAAGGGGCTTGGAATGAGATGCTCCTGCCAAACCAAATCATTCCATGATTCCACGTGGTTTTTCCATGCTCACCCCACGCAGGAATTTCCTGTGATCCCTGAGGGATGTGAGCCTGTTCCAGGGAGATTCCCTGTCCATATAAAAAGGCTGCACCATCCCTAAGAAGCGGGAACGTGTTGAGTAGGTGGGGGGACCTCACTCCGATGCTTTAACAAATGCTCATTATGGATAATAACACATAATTTCTCGTTAATTTTAGCGCTTTACCTCCCCGCTCTTTAAGGTCCCCCACCTTTCTGGTGCCTTGAAGTAGTTCATCCCTTTTCTTATCCCTCCCCTGTAATTACAGGAGGAAAATTCAAACGGATCCAAATTTAGCCATGGTCACATTTCGCTTGGATTCCGCGGAATTCCTGCCTTGAACTTTTTGCAACTCGGATTATTTCTGTGTCATCAGGACACAATGGCAGTGACCCACCTCTGGAGTTGAAAGTTCATTAGTTCTGGGAGATTAGACAGCGTTAATTAAACGAGATTAAAGATTCTTTGAAAGCAGCCTAAAGTGGGAGTTTATTAAAGGCCATTTTCTGGTTGTTTGTTAAAGCAGACAGAAGTGACAATTTAATTATATTTATCCTGTCACACACAAAGGTCACTTGACAAGGCTGATGTTTTCCTGCTTAATTAGAAGTGGATTTTATTTTTTTTCCATGGATTTAAAAATATGAGCTTGTTAAACCCATGCTGAGAGAGATCCAGGAATCCTGGGAAGGTAGGGAAAAAAGAGGAGGGAAGAGGATTTTTAATGTTATTTCCATTCAGAAACCAGTTGAAGCACTTCCTGATTCCTGGAATTATTCAAGGCTGGACAAAGCTTGGAGCAATCTGGGATAATACCCATGGCAGGGGCTGGAATGAGATGATCTTTAAGGTCCAAGCCAAGCCATTCCAGGATTAGGGAATTCTATGCTTTGTATATATTTATCACTCATGTCCCTTGTTCCCTGGGAACACAGCCCGACCCCACCCCAGCTCCCCCCTCCTGTCAGGTACAAACCAAACCCAATCCTCTGATTTCCCCCAAACCCTCACTTGAAATACGTAACTAAACCCATGGAAAAGGCACTTCTTATTCCCAGGAGGCTTCAACCACGGTAAAGATATTCATGGCAAGGCCAGGGGGAAACCCAGAACAGAACTCAGAGTTATTTCTTTTCTCTAAATCATCTTGCAATGACTCCAGATCTTTGGAGAGAGGTTTCCAGGCGGCTTTTGTGGTGTTGTGCTCAAAGTGTGTGACCTGCTGGCAGCTTTTTTTTGTTATTGCAACTTGGTGACAGTGAGGGTCAACTCATCTAATGCATGGACACGTTGGAAAACATCTTGGTGGGGAATGGTTTTTATGGGAAGAGCTTGGGGCCTTGGAAGTTTCGGGCAGCCCTTTGCATTGTCGTGTCACTGCCATAAAATGAAGTGGCAGAGGAGGAATTCTGTTCTATATTAAATGTCCTGGTGAAAGGATTATTTATTGGCCTGTGTTTTGGGATGTAAAAGGCAGGAAAAAGGGGAGATTTAGGGAGTTTGCTGTGTTTGGCCTTTCCTCACAGATCCTCATGAAAGATCCTTCCCTCCCAGGGTGGGATTTTCTGGTCCTCTCTCAAATCTTGCATTAAACTCTGGAATACGGGTCGCTAACTCCTTCCAAACCCTAAAATCCCCCAGCTTTCAGTGTTCTGATGGATTTTTGGGAAGAACTGCAATGAAGATCAGAGACCTCATCCTGCAGAGCTGGAGCTGCCCCTTCCTTTGGGTCACTAGTGCCATCTCCCAGGGTGATGGGAGTGACAATTAGTGACAATTCCCAGCTCCCTGTTATTGATCTTTTGGGAAGTTTGGGCCTCAATAACCCATTTCTGATCCAGTGGGGCTCTTGCCATAAATCCAGCCTGGGAAGAGGATGGATGGAGAGCAGCCATGGGAGAAAGACTTGGGGGGCTGGTGGTGAGAGGCTGGATCTGCCCCATCCCAAAAATTATCATGTCCTGGGCTAATCCCAGAGGAGGGAAGGGGGAATTCTGCCCCTCTGCCTCCTCAGGGGAGATCCCACCTGGAATTCTGCCTCCAGCTCTGGGGAACAACAGTTTGTGTTGGGATTTGGAGCTGCTGGAGCAAATCCGGAGGAGACCACAGGGATGCTCCAAGGGCTGGAGCAACTCTGGAGCCAGGTTGGGAAAGCTGGGAATGTTCACCTGGAGAAGAGAAGGATCCAGGAAGACCTTGGAGCCCCTTCCAGAGCCTAAAGGGGCTCCAGGAGAGCTGGAGAGGGACTGGGGACAAGGGCTGGAGGGACAGGACACAGGGAATGGCTTCCCACTGCCACAGGGCTGGATGGGAGATTGGGAAGGAATTCCTGGCTGGGAGGGTGGGGAGGCCCTGGGATGGATTTCCCAGAGAAGCTGTGGCTGCCCCTGGATCCCTGGGAGTGTCCAAGGGCAGGTTGGGATCCCTGGGACAGTGGGAGGTGTCAGAACAAGATGGTCTTTAAGGTCTCTCCCAACCCAAACCATTCCATGAATTCCTGAATGTTGATTTTTATGAGCTGCTGAGATTCTGTGGGAACTCTGAAGCTCCTGTCGGCCTTGAGATGTGCAATGAAAACCCTCCTCAATTAGATCAGAAGAAAACGTGCTTCTCATCTTGCCGTTCCTCCCAGAATTTTGGTTTAGTTTGACCCAGCCGGGGGACACGTCCTGGAGCAGCTGACCTTCCCAAATCCCTCCCTCCAATCCCATCGGTCCTGTAACACATCCAGAATAAAAGTCCTCATGCCCGTAGCGTTCCCATATTTGGGCTTGATTAGCATTCGGAAGTTCCTAATCCCCAGATTTTCTCTGTTCCTACAGCCTCAAAAGGGAATTGTCTTGTCTTACTTGATTTTTCCATGTTCTTACAACTTGAATAACAGAATTTCTTTTTTTTTCCTCCTTTCCCGACGAAATGATGAATAAAGGATCACATTTGATTAGTCCATGAGAACAGCATTTCCCTCACTCCTTTTGTTCCTTCTTCACTATTTCCATGGGAAATAAAAAAGGAATAAATACCAGGTTGAGGTTTGGAGTTGGAGCCGTGGGACTGTTCCAAAAGTGGAAATTCTGCTCCCACCATCCCCTGTGTCAACTCAAGGACATTCCCAAGGTTTCTCCTTCTTTTACATGGTCACATCCCTGTTTTCCAAGGGGCACAACGAACAAGGCAGGTGTCTTCTAGTCTTTGCTCAGCTAATGAGTCTGGGACTATCCAAATACCCTCCCCAAGGGTTTTGCAAACACACTCAGATGGTTCAAGTGACTGATGGGATTGCTGGAATTCACCTGACCAAAATCAATGTTCCTGAAGTAGAAAAGATGCCCTGGCAAAGAAATTTGGAATGGGAAGGAGGAAAAAATATCCTTCACAAGTCAGGGCAGAAGATTCTGGGCTTAGATCATGTGGTTCCACAAGCCTTGGAATATTTATTTTTCTTCAAGTCTCAGCCTTGGAATTAAGGGAGTTAGGGGTTTTTGACAATTTTTAAAATAAGTTGATTGAGGTTTAAGGGTATTTGACACCTTTCTATATCCCAGATTGCTCCAACCTGGCTTTGGACACTTCAAGGGATTGAGCAGCCACAGCTTTTCTGGGAATTCCATTCCAGGGCCTTCCCAACCTCACAGGCAAGAGTTCCTTCTTTAAATAATAAAAAAAAAAATCTTCCTGAAAATAATAAAATCAACCTCAAAATTCAGGCTTCAGGAATTTACAGATGCCACAGAAAAATCACACAATCATTTATTTAAAGGTGTCTTCTTGGATTTGGAGCTGATGCAGGAACTCAGGATATTTGGAGCTGCATTCCCTTCTTCAAATTAGGGCAACAGCTCTGGTTCAAGAGAGGATGCTGGAAAAACCTTGAGTGAAATCCACGGGAATATTCCTGTTTTGTGACTTCCCAGAGAGATTCAGAAAGATTTGCATCCAAACCAGACACTCCCAGGCAGCAAAACGAGGAGTTAAAAGGTTGTTTCCTCACCAGAGCAGAGCACCTGTCAATAAATTTAGTACTGAAGAGGAAAAAAAGAGAGGCAAAACACTGGGATTTCATTGTGTTGGTTTTATTTTTGCCTCTTTTCAGCTGGATCTGAGGTTGTCACTGATTTGTATTCAGTCAGGAAGTTTGGCAGATGTGTTCATTTGGAAGTTCTTTTGGAGGATGATCCAGTATTTACTGTGGGATGACTGAATAGGCTCCAAATGGAATTATAATCCATAAAATAGACCTTGAATGATGCTGTTAGAAATTCAAATGGTGCCCCTGGTCAGGCTACAAATGAAGATGTAAAGGGAGGTGAAAGCTGAGGTTTGAAAAGGAGGAACCACAAGGTTTGGTTGGGATAATAAACAATAGGATTTTAATAGAATAACTCAAGGAAGAGATTCCTGTCTTAAATTCCTTCCCATGTCTGGTATTTCCACAGTGCTGGGATGTCTGTGAGAGATGAACTCCAGAGGGTGGACACTGAGCACTGCAGGACCAGGGACAGGAGCCAGGGAATGGTCTGGAATTGGGACAGGGCAGGGTCAGGTTGGATCTCAGGGAAAGGTTCTTCTTCCCCCAGAGGGTGGTTGGGCACTCCCCAGGCTCCCCAGGGAATGGGCACATTCTCAAGGCTGCCAGAGCTCCAGGAGGGTTGGGACGATCCTCTCAGGCTCATGAGGTGACTCTTGGGGATGGGCCTGTGCAGGGCTGAGAGTTGGACTGGATGATCCTTGTGGGTCTCTTCCAACCTGGCATATCCTGGGATTCTGTGTCCAGCAGCATCACTGGGCAGGAAGGGTTTGGATCTGCTGATGAAGCTGGACAAGCCTTTAGACTAGATGTGGAGAATCATGGAATCTCAGAATGGTTTGGGTGGGAAGACACCTTAAAGCCTGTCCAATTCCATCCTTGACATGGGGAGGAGCACCTGGTTGCTCCAACCTGCCCTTGGACACTCCCAGGGATCCAGGGGCAGCCACAGCTTCTCTGGGAAATCCATTCTAGGGCTTCCCCACCCTCCCAGACAGGAATTCCTTCTGTATATCCCACTTAAGTTTCCCCTCTTCCAGTCTGAACCCATTCCCCCTTGTCCTTTCATTCCAGTTCCTGATAAACATTATTTCGCCAGTTCCCTGCAGACCCTGGAGGTCCTGGAATGTGCTCTGAGGTCTCCACACAACTTTCTCCTCTCAGGTCAGGGCTGAACATTCCCAAATTTCCCAGCCTGTCTCCAGGGGAGAGGTTCTCCAGTTTTATTCTTCATCAATATCTTGATGTGACCTTTAAAGGTCCCTTCTGCCCCCAAACCACGCTGTGATTCCTGATAATATCCGTGTGCCACATCCAGGACGATCTGCTGGATGGAAGATTTGCCTGGATAATCAGGAACGTCAAAGGCCTTCACATGGAATTCCACATCCTGCTGCAAGGAGGTACCTACCACGCCGGATCCTGGGCTGGATCCCATCCAGCTGACCTCATCCAAGCATCCTTTGCTGTGGAGACAAGCTGAGCACATCTCCTGGAATCCAGCCAGGCTGTTCCCTGCCCTTGTGTCACTCCGTGTTGCCGATTTGTCGGAATTCTCCCTCAGCAAACGTGTTGGCTCTGCAGGGATAGCCAGTGGAGCAGTCAAATCTTGTTAAACTAAGAAAGGAACAGAACCTCTGGATGCTCCTTCTGCCTCTCAAATCCCACAGGATCAGCTTCCTGGGCACCGTCCCACGGGCAACTCGCGGCGTTGGGTTTAACAATCGTTTGAGCTGAAAGTAACCAAGAGTAAAAAGTCGATTTAGAGGCATAAATTTGGTCAGTTTTCCTCGGATTGTGCGGGCAAATGCACACAAAATAACCTGGAAAACACAACGTTAACACTCCAGAGAATTGGCTGGTTAAATTATTGAGTTAATTAGTTGGTTAAGAATTCCAATTGAAGCCCAAAGTGAGAGCCCTGCCCTCAATGTGCTGCAGGGAAGAAGCTGAAGATCATCATTAAAGCAAGAGCTGGAAATTGGCTGAGTTGAGCTTTGTTTGTGAATCCCTTTGGATTTCCGACTTAATGCCGGAGTGTTATTTTAGCAAAATACAATAGTTGGATTTGTGGGCTTTAGTTCCAGAGGGATTTATGAGGGAAAGAAACATGGAACAGAGATTTTGTTAACCCTGAGATAAGCTAATGAAGGACTTCTCTGGGTTTTCACAAGAAGCAGAAAGTGCAGCCCCTGGATAGATTTTGCAGTTCTCCTTCATTTTCTGCACCTCCATGACTGAAAGTGCAATTCCATCATGTCAGACACAGTGCAAATCCATAAGAATTAAATTCCTGTGGTCTGAAAAAGACGAGATGGATTTCTGCTGACTTGTATTGACACCTACTCCCTAATTCATGTTAATATTCCCTATTAAAAACATTGAATTCCAGAACAGTCTGGGTTGAAAGGAACCTTAAAAATCAACCTTGGAATCTTAAATTCCAACCTTCCCACTAGAGAAGATCTCCATCCAAGCTGGCCTTGGACAATTCCAGTAGCTAAAAGACGCCACTGCAATGGCAGAGGGAAAGGAGGGTCCCTTGGAAACTCTCCAGGGTAAGAAGGCTCGGAACTAAAATGCTGATGATTTGGGCAGAATGGTCCAAAAAGGGGCAAATAAAAGTTATACATCTGTGAGGGTAAACAGGGAGAAAATGGAGTTGGGAAGAGGATGAGGAAGATGGGAGTTAAATCAGAGGGTGTCACCTTCCTTCCTTCTTTACTTCTTTCTTTCTTTTCTTCTTTCCTTCCTTCCTTGTTGATTTATTCCCATTTTTCCACATTCATGGTTAACCAGCCCCTAAACAACCCTGGGAACTGCATGACACAATCTGCTTCCAGCCAGGCAATTTTCTCTCTGCATGTTCCCCAAATCCAATTGCTGCAGTTAATGGAAAGGTGAGAATCCACCAAAGAGCAGCTTTGTCTCTTAATTAAACCCAATTAGAATATCTTTATTACTGAAAAGCCCCCTGCTATTTCCCATTCCCTTCATGATTTCAGAAAAATGCTGGAGGCCTTCCCTCCTTTTCCTGTTCCTGGAAATGTTTCTGGGCCACGTGTGGAGGAAGGGGGGACATGGAGCACAGTCCCAGCATCACAACAAGTGACACAAAGTGTCCCCTGGGCTCTGAGGGAGGAATTTTGGGACTCTACACCTGCAACACCCCACCCTGTGACAGCATTTCCCCCAGTTTGAAACTGGTTTGGGGTCAGTTAAAATGCAACTTTCATTAGTTCTAATCTAAACTAAACCAGGCCTAAACCCCCAACCTTGATTTATTCTCTT
>WEKX01020268.1:0-226206 GCA_013390025.1 Pitta sordida
GGCACCCCCCGCATCCCCCCCCGCCGCCGGCCAGCGGTGGAGCGGTCCCGCTGTGGCCACGCCCCCTGGGCGGGCTGGCCAATCAGAGTGAGCCCTGAGGGGCCGCGGGGCCTTCCCGCGCTTTTCAGGCCCGGCCCGGCCCGGCCCCCTCACGGCGCAATTAATGACAATTAAATTATAACGCACCAGAGGGGCCGCTGCTTTAGAGAGAGCTCCACTCGAAAAAGGGTGGAATGTGGGGAAATGCTACAGATTAGTCCGTCCTGCTCTTTAAACGGTCCCCTCCAGGACCGGTTTGTGCATCGCTGACAGGAAACCCTCATGTGTGAACTGTGCCACTCACTCAATGTGTTTGTAGCTGGACCCATCGCCCACTTTACAAAGTCCCTTTCCTGCAATAAAACTTAAGATTTCTCTGTTTTTCACCACTGTAACCTTTTCCATTTCAAGAAAAAAAAAACCTCTGACAATCAAACTCACCAGAACGTTTTTTAGGCTGTTTCACAACTGACCTGGGGCCGTACCCAGACCTGGGATTTGGGGAGAATTACCCCAAATTTGGGCACCTGGGACAAGCCCCTGTTTCCTCCCCCAAGTGCGACACTGAGTAATAAACTTCTGTGCAATCTTGCAATATTTCTGTAATATTTCACACTGCTGCTTGAATGAATTACGTGTCACTGTGGGTAATATTCACACGAGTTGTGGCAAGAATTCCGTATCTTCCCACAGCCATGTTCGTGCTGCTTGGGGTCTCTCACAAATAAAACATCACCAAATTACATGTGACACATCTGCACATTCCTGGAATAAAGGTTTGGGTTCTCAAGGTACAAATTGACCACAATTTTCTGTTTCCTGGGCCTGGTGGGATCCTGCATTCCCCCTGAACACAGCTGCAATTCCCGGCCGGAGCGCTGGAATATGAACTTTAGCTCCGCTCAGCAAACATTGCCCGGAGCCACCGCAGTTAATGGACACTCCGGACCACAGAGGTTCTTTTGTGTGGGACAACAAGAGCCTTATCCAGGTGGGTGGTGCCCAGAAGCCGTGGAGCTGCTTGGATGATTAATAACGTGTTCCATAAAGTCTGTGGGTTTGAGTCACCAGCTGAGGAGCCCCAGGAGCTGGAAGGTGCTGGCCAATGACCTGTGGTTGGAATGAGGCAGGGTGACATCCACAGAATCACAGAATACTATGAGTTGGAAGAGACCCACAAGGATCATCCAGTCCAACTCACCATCTAACACCCGTACAGAGACCGAACGCACACCCCAGAGTGGTGAACACAAACCTAGTTCCCACACAGGCGCACAGGCTACACTGAGCCAGGAGACACCCACAGGACCATCAGCCCAACACCCCCATGTCACTGAGCTCCTCATCCAGTCTGACCTTAAACACCCCCAGGGACGGCGACTCCACCACCTCCCTGGGCAGCCCATTCCACTGAGGGATCACTCTCTCTGGGAAAAACCTCTTCCTGACATCCAGCCTAAACCTCCCCTGGTGCAGCTTAAGGCCATGTCCTCTTGTTCTGGTGTCATCAGCCTGAGAGAAGAGATTCACACCCACCCCAACCTCCCCTCAGGGAGTTGTAACCAGCACTGAGGTCACCTCTGAGCCTCCTCTTCTCCAGGCTGAACAACCCCAGCTCCCGCAGTCACTCCCCACAGGGCTTGTCCTCCAGTCCTTTCCCCATCCTTGTCACCCTTCTCTGGACCCTCTCCAGCAGCTCAACATCCCTGAGAGTTTGGAGCCTGGGTCAGTAACAGGCTGGAGTAAACTCCAAGGGCAGGGGCCAGGCTTTCCAGGTGTCTCGTGTGGGATATGGAAGCGTATCCACAAGTGACCGAGGGTGTCCATCACAATAAAAATCTGCCCAATAAAATCTGTTTAAATGTAACATTGAAACATAAATATTTACTTGCAATCTGCTTTCACAAACAGGAGGAAGGACTATTTCTGTCCAAGGATTTTACAGTCTAAGAGTCGAAATCGGCAGGTTAGGTAATTCCTAATTCCATGGGTGAGCTCAGCTGTGCCTACAAACACAGTCAGTGACATTGGAAGGCCAAGCTTTGGGTGTAAACTCAGGCTTGTGGACATTTCCCAGCTCGTGGTGTGACTTCAGGGGCAGTAACTGAGTGAAGCAGGGAAGGGAGATGTAAGCAGAGCGTTCTTGAGGGACTGAAACTGCACCCGGCGTTCCCACATGGCTATGGGGCTCTGCTCTGTGTATTACATTTTATTTGGCTAATGAGGCTGTCAACTCAGTTTTAAAAGGTAAAATCATTAATATTCTAATCAACAAATGCACCTGCCGCATCACCAAAACATAAGGAAGCCCACGACAGTGCAGCACCTCTCAGCAAACTCACTCAGCATATGTTTGGCACAACATTTCCTGCCCTTTTTCCACAGCGTGAGGGCAGTTTCCAAATGCTCCCATCAAAGAGGCCTCTCTGCCATCCTGTGCTGAGCTGTTGTGCAGCCCAGCAGAGCTCAGTGTTGGGTCTGCTTCCCAAATTTTCAAAATTAAAGCTTCCTGGTTTACTTTTTCTACTGATAATTTCATCTGACCACCCAAACCCAAACCCTGCTGTAAATAATTTCTCCCCTTTAACATACTCACAAATCACTCCCCAATTCTCCATCACCATTATTTTGACCAAACCACACGTATGTCATTTTTTTACCTCCACTAAGTTAGTTCTTTCTGACTTCTAAAGACAAAGCCAATATAATCCTAAGGGACATTCTGAGAGATCCTTAAGTTTCCTCTCAGCCTCCTGTACGTAAAACTGGGGTGAAAATTTGTAATCTGATGGGGTTTTTTAAAATTTGAAGCACAGACACACCTCAGCCTGTGCTTGTGTACAACTGGAATTCCAGCCCAGGTCATTGTTGTATCCAAAAGTTTATGGCACACGAAGCTCTCCAGGCAGTGTCACCACCTGGTTTGTGTTCTGAAACACCCCTAAAGCCATGATTTGTTTTCAAACAGCAAACACTCGCTGGGGAGAAGCCTCACCCACCAGCCTGCCATGGTGCTGTGCTGCCTGGAACACACCCACACAGCTCCAGCCATCTGAATCCAGCCATCCAACAGCTCCTTCCCACCTCAGAAAACCCCCCCAGCTCCCTGAAATCTCCTCTTCACCAACCCTCTCAAATTTTTATGCCCCCTCTTAAAATACGACTCACTGTCACTAGTGAAATGCAGGGAATTTTTTCCAGCAGGAAAAGGGTCTGTTTAGATGTAAGAAAACGGGGGTTATTTTTTTCTATATCTCCCCCAAACCAGAGTAACACCTAATTAAATATTTATGGCAGCTTAGCACGCTCCATAAAGGAACTGTTGTCTAGAAGCCTCCAAAACTTCAGCTCCTGCACTAAAGGAGTGTTTGAGGCACAGGCCAAGGAGGCAGCAGGTGCAGGAGGCAGCGATTCCTTCCACACAGTCCTGGGGCATTCCAACGTGCAAGATTAAATTATGTCTAATAACTACAGACTTCACAGCCACGTGTTATAAAAATAGCTGCTCTGGGAAACCAGAAATCTCCACAGACACAGCCAAAAATAACCAGATGAAATGCCTGGCAAGAGCAGATTCCCCAGAGGGGGGATTTCTGGAGCCCTGGAGGAAATCTCCAGTACAGAGCATTATTCCCTGCAGGGAAAAACCTCCCCAACCTTGAGCTGTGGCTGAATCCCATAAATTAGAGCGACTTCCAGAGCCTGCAGCCATATCAGTGACAGGCCTATAAATCTGTCAGGGTTCTTGCATTGTCAGAATTATTCCGTGAATTTTGGTGTGCAGACAATGTGCTCTTTGAGCAGGCTCAGATCACACGGGGACCTCGGGGTGGGAAGTTGTACAGCCTACGCTGGGCAAACCCCATTCCATTCCCAAGGAATATGAGTCTGTGTCAAATTCCACACACAGAAAAGGTAAGACTCCGTTCAGAAAAAACAAGAATACTGGCTACAAAATGTCCGGACAGGGCTGGCTTCAGGCAGAAGGAATAGAAATTAATATTTAGGGATCTTATTGTTTGATGAGGCACAGCTCATGCAGGCTCTGTGCCCTTTCACAGCCAGAAACAGGAACAAATTGTCCGACTCATTTTACTCCAGTGGAAAGGAAATCTGACTCTTCCCACAGCAAGCAGCCTGGGAACGTCACAAACCCTAAACTATTGCTGCTTGACGAGCTACATCTGCTTTCAGAGGATCTCAGACCATTTCATAACCCGTTATTTAACTTCGATGCCGCTGCGTCAGAACGCAGGGGAACTGCAGAACTCCCTGGGAGAGGGGCACCCCCCCAGGGCTGTGCCTGGTTCTAGCGACAAAACAGGAGGAGTTTGGGCCATTTGATGTCAGACAGAGCGGGTGAGGCAGCAGCAGAGCGACTGGGGACGTTTTGTGCTGAGATCCTGGTTTGGGTTGCAGAGAAACTCATCCCCACCTGGAGACTGAGAGCGGCTTCTGTCTCTGCCAAGTAAAACCTGACCCCAGAACTTGACCTGTGTGACCAGCTGTTCTCTGGCATCCGTAAAGATGCAGATTTTAGGAAAGGCAGGAAAGAATAAATTAGGAATTGTTGCAGTTTTGTAAATTCCACGGAAAGCCTGCAGTGAGCTCCTTTTAGTCTGAGCTTCAGAAGGCAAATGTCAGCTCGGAGGCCTGAGCCAAAACCTCTGAGCTTGTTGATGCACAAACCATAACAGTTCCTCCGTGTGGGAGAGTTCATAAGCTTGGAGTTCAAGGTGTGTTCTCTTCTCATACCACAGCCTTAGGTCTTGTTTATCTCCCTCTTAACTTCGGAGAAAACACAGTTGGATGTGACCTATGAACTTCCCCGAGCTACACATGCACCCACGACACCGAGCAAACAGCCGGGATTCCACCCATCATGTGCAGACAAAGCAGATTAACTCATTACAACACAACATAAGGGGTTCTGTGCGCTGAAATTAAATATTTCCCCTAAAATATCTTCGAAAGTGAAGTTCTGTGCTGCAGAAAAAAAAAAAAAGGGACGTTTTGTGCGTGGTCCAGCTCCATCCTTAGGGATGTCTCCCCACTTTTTGCCTGTCTGTGCATGTTTTCTTTGCCAGCTCCCAGGCTGCTGCTCTGTGGGATGGAACACAGGGATGCAGAGCTGCTCCGGTAGCAGAGGAAGCACAGCTCGTCCTCCTGGGCTGGGATTCAAACGAGAATCCAGGTGCTGTATTGCAAACCGTAACTAAAACAAACTGTACAAATAAAATCTCTCCCCGTCTCTGTTCCTGGGTCGGAATAACATCGCACGGAGCTGCAACTCTCTGCTGGCAGCAGAGGCAGGAGGGAACCCAACCTGCACATGCTTGCACCATCTGCTGGCAGCATCTCCATTGACAGACGTTCCTAGAACGGATTTTACAATTCCTCTCCATCCTGGGGGGATATGGCCACTCCTAGGGACGCGAGACCAGCCTTATAAAGATTTAAGATTCAGCTGTTCACCACAGCAGAGCCATTTCTGGCAGGTTTTTAAGGAATTACACAGCAAAGCCTCCATGACCCCAACGCAGCCACATCAAGACAGGGATGGCAGAGACTTTTGTGTCCCTGCAGGGTAGGACAGGCTGTCCTCTGCCAGCTGCTGTTGCTGTCAGCTTCAGCCAGAGCACCCCAAAAGGATTCCAGCCTCTCCAGCACATGTCCTGCAGAGGGCTGTGGCCAAGTGACAGAGCCCTTCCCTCCTGAATTTCTGAACTCCCTGCTGGAATCTCAGCCGAAGAATGGGATCCAGTGGTGCCTGTCGGGTTCCTTGCCCATCCCAGAGACTGAATGCATATTCAAATTAAACACAGTGCTTCGTTACTGTCGAAGATCTCATAATGTGGATGAAATAAGAATCACTCAAGTGAAAATGAAACTCCATGAAAGCATTTATGATGTTAAGGTGAGTAGGAATCGATTGATTCCTCCTTCTGCTCCATCCCTTGGTACAAGAAGGGGCTGTAAGTGGATCACAGGAGTGTGATGTCCAAGGTAATGAATGTCTCCTTGTCCAGGCTGCTGAGTTCACACCTCCAATGAGACATGACAATAAATGCCCTTGCTTGGCTTCTAAAGAGAACTGGCAGTTTTATAGAAAGTAAAATTTTTATCCAGGCAGGGGAGCCTTGTGAAGCCAAGGGGTCACATCTGACCCTTCAGCCTGGGGGATGGAACTGCAGGAAACTGGGGTGCAGTTTATCAGGAGGATTATAGAGAAGTTGGCCCCTGAGTCACCAGGCACTAAACCACTGTTGAGGCACA
Source organism: Pitta sordida (assembly GCA_013390025.1). Lineage (NCBI taxonomy): Eukaryota > Metazoa > Chordata > Aves > Passeriformes > Pittidae > Pitta > Pitta sordida. The sequence continues at coordinate 6,316 of WEKX01020268.1, forward strand.
GAAACTCAGAGCACGGTGACTCAGGGGGGATCAGACCACCCCTTGGACCAGAGGGACAAATTCCATATGACTGAAAATCCAGGAAGCCAAAGTTGAGGCAGAGAACAGCTGAGCCTCTGTTACGTGTGTACAGCTCCTCTCTCCTATGAAGAGCTTCATCACAGTCGGCCCAGGGTCATGAACAGACACGTGTCCACAAATGGATTTATGAAAAGATAATAAAGAGGGGATAACTAAATGAGGAATTTCCCTTTAAGTATCTCTGGAGTCTATAAATGGATGTCTAAAATCCAGTCTTTGGCTGTGCCAGTGTTGACTGTGCTACGAGAAACAGCATTTCTTGTTCATCACAGAATGATTTGGGTCAGAAGGGACCTTAAACCCCAACTCTTTCCACCCCCTGCCATGGACAGGGACACCTTCCACTTTCCCAGGCTGCTCCAAACCCTGTCCAACCTGGTCTTGGACACTTCCAGGGATGGGGCATCCACAGCTTCTCTGGGCAACCTAAATGCTTGCAAGGACATAACAATTTGTCTTTGGCAACACAACTATAGCAAATTAATTTCCCAGGCAAGCTCACACGGTTTGATGTGAACATCACAAGGGTGATCCATGTGCCTTAAGCAAGTGAAACCTTTTCCATTGCCCTTTGGGGGTCACAGGGTGTGCAGAGTCCAGGGCTGGCAGTTTTTGAATGAGAGCCAGGTTGGTTCCTGGAGGCTGTGTCATCTCCTGCTGGACACACAGGTCACACCTACCCTCCACACTTCTCCTGCCTGCCTGCAGCTGGCTGGGGTTTGTAGGGAAGCGCTGGGTTTGGTGTGGGAAAGGGGATGCACAGTCCCAGTTTTATGATAATCACAGCATGATCCATAAAAGCCTCCTAAACCTTCTTGGGCTGATATTTGTCTTCCTGCAGCACCCAGATACTTGCAGAAGCATTGTGCCCCCCTCCTGCTCCCAGCCAAAAAGTGGGAGGCCATAGTCCTGGCAGTCCTGTGCAGGTGGGTGGGGCAGGATTTCGGCATTCAGGCCGTACAAGGCAGCTCCTGTGAGCACAGCAGAGGGGCAGCAGTTTGCAGAGAGTCTACAAAAATGGAGGTTGGCACAAGCATAACATCCTATAGAACAAAAACGATTTTATGTTGCCTTTCCAAAAAGGGCTTGATCACAGCAGCCCTGCCCTGAACACGACACAACTCTGTTTTCTTCCCAGGACAGGGCAGGAGCCTCATCCCCCTCCTGTCTGTTTGCCCTTGGGAGCTGCAGGGAGAAATCCTGCTCCAGAGCAGGCAAGGGCCTCCCTCCAGGAGGATCTAATCCCACAACTGTAGGGAAATCTGCTTCCCTGGGGAGTCCCATCACCATCCAAACCGCCATCCACCCTCCGAGGCATTACAACCAGCCAGGAAGGTCCAGTCCCTCTCTTAAAGAACACACATAAAAGCCAAATCAGGTGGCGAAAGGCTGTAGGAAACCACATTCTCCTTGTGCTTTTCCCCTCCTTATATTGACCTTAGCACAGGAGCCCTTGGGCGTTCCGGGCGGCGGGGCTGACCTCTCTCCGTGGAATTTCACCCAGTAATTTCTGCGGCAGAAAGAAATCCTCGGAGCGGCTTGTCTGGCTGCAGAAACAAATTTAAGTGCCTGTGGCTTGACAAATAAACAATCTGAAAGCTCTTAATGACTCACAACCTCGCCTAAGAATAGCTGAACTTTGCAAGATGGAAATATATCGTGGAGGATACGGAGCTGGAGGACACGGTGGGAGACAGAGGGAGAGGCTGTGGCTGCATTCCTGCCGTCCCCTCCCAGGTCCCAGCTCCTGGCAAGACGCATCTCGGAGGCTTCTTCAACATTCATGTGCATCAGCCAGCCTGGAGCTCTCCCCAGATTCACCTAATCCGCTTTTAAACAAATTATCAGGTTTCATTTATACAGACGGCAAAGTTCTCCTCGTTTATCCTGTTCTGTTTGAAAGCGCCGTTATTCTCCTGGATTAAAGAGGGGGTCACACGAGTTCTCCACATCTACACGTTACACTTCTGAGGGCCTGCAGCTCATGGGAGAGACTCTTTGTCTTCCAGTTATCGAGCAAGTAAAACCTCAGTGATTGAAAAGGGGAACTGGTTTTGATTCTGTTTGCTCAGAAATGGGGGGTTTTGGTGGTTGGTGCTGTTCTCACCCATGTGCTGTGAGCTGCCAACTTCACTTCTTACCCCCCACGTACACTTTTTAGCACTTTGATCTAACCCCAGAGAAAAGAGAACAAAAATAAGCTCAGCTGAATGTCTGAGACCACAAGAGCTTCCTGTAAGTGCTCAAAGTTTCTGCTGCAAAAGCCTTGTTGTTGTCACAGGGGCTCGGGGATGGTCATGGCTTTGGGATGAGCCCAAGGGATGGGTAATGGTTCAGCTGCAGGGGCCCAGGAGCAGCAGGAGAGGCGCTGTGTCTCTGCAGACACATCTGCACATCAAAGTAGGTTTGTTGTTCAGGAAAAAGAGAATAAAACAGTGTAAGAGTCACCCTCCACCAGTCATCAAGGCCAAAAAAACTCTCTTTTTGTTACCTCTGTCTTGGGCACTGGCAGAATCCCCAGAGCAGCAGGAGCAGGAGTTTTCCTCATGGAGTGAAGCCCAAAGTCTCTCCTGAGACACATTTTCCTCTTGATTCTTTGATCTGTTGTTCAAATCACCAGGAAATGTGTTCCTCTCACTCAGCACCTGAGCCCTTCACATGGGACTGAGGGCAGACCAAGCTGGGTGTCAGTCACACCTGAGCTGGATCATGGGGGATTTTATCCCTCCCTGTGGTCGGGCAGTGGGCAGAGCCCAACCCCCAGATAACCCCGAAGATGTTCCCAGTCAGAGCTGAAAGGTCTTTGGGCTCCTCTGAAGGAGGGGGGGATCCCAGAGGGCCACATCCATCCCTGCGGGATTCCGAGTTCCTGGCCCAGATGGAGCCCATGCGGCCGTCCATCCCTGGAGCTGCTCCTCTCCCACGCTCTGGAACAGCTGGAGATGGGATTTGCCTCTGTCTCAAGACAAGGAAAATCAAAAGCTTTACCTAATGTTGGAAGTCTTACTGGAGGTCACTAAACTGCTTGTTTAGATTTCTGCTTGTCCCCAGAACTGTCACAGCAGTGACTTGCTGCAGCTGGGTAGGACAAGCACACGGGGTTGGGCCCATGGGCAGGCTCAAACCCCAAACCTCAAATTGCATTTTCTTTACATTTTCCACGCGATTGCATTAAGGGACAAGGGCCTGATGTGAACTGGACGGTCCCGAAGGGCCGAGCCAGACAACAGCTGGTGCAAACACAGTTCAAGTTCTGCACCCCGAGCCCATCCCCGCAGGTTTCCCTTCCCGCCGCTCTTGATCCGCATCTGTGCAAACAGGATGAGCTACAAAAGTATAAATAAAGCGCTAAACTGAATACCGCGGGCATGAGGGAAGGGGAAAAAAAGCCAACCATCCCAAACAAAGTGGACTCCCGGCCTCTCCCCGCAGCCGCTCCTCCCGGCTCCCGCTGCCCGGGGGAGGGCACCGGGTCCCGCTCCGCCCCCGGGTCCCGCCCCGGGCCGCTCCCGCAGGNATGCTCGGGGGGGATCTTGGGGGTGTTAGGAGGGGGTTTGGGGTGCCCAGGGGCGTTCGGGAGTGCGCTGGAGGATGCGCTGGGGGTGTATCAGAGGGTGCTCCTGGGGTGCGCTGGGGGATGTTCAGAGGGATGTTTTGAAAGTGCTCAGGGATGCTCCAGGGTGCTCGGGGAATACGGGGGAGTGCTTTGGAGGGTGCTCCAAGGATGCTCCTGGGTGTGCTCCAGGAGTGCTGTGCTGGTGCACCAGGGGTGCCCTGGGGGTGCTCAGGGCTCTCTGCCCCTCTCATGACTGCCCGGGTCACCCGGCCAGGAGTGTTGCCATTGCACCCCTGGGTGCGGGATGGAGGCACAGAGCGTGGCCAGCAGCAGGGAGAGGGCAGGAAGGCTCCGAGCCCTGGTGGGACCCCCAGATGTCCCCATGGGATGTCTGGGAAGGGCCCCCAGGCCCTGGGCAATGCAGCGGAAATCCCCAGGATCCCAGAGCAGCCAGAGCTGTATTTAGCCTCAAAGCCCAACCATAAACCCCTCCCCAGCCATGAAGATGCGGTTCAGCCAAGCCCCAGCCCTGAGTCTGGTCACCCACACCCGCCTCCAGCCTCTCCCCATTCCCTTGCCGGCGTTCCAGCCGTCCGGACTCAGGAACTCTTGGCACCGCAACTCATTTCTGTCTCTGGTGAGGGCTGTGCTCCGGTTCCCGATCCCCGTGTCCCTCGGGGCTGGCCTGGATTCAGAGCGGGGCCAGGCTGAGCCCCACGTTCTGCATCCTCGGGGGCCAAGAGAGGGGCTGCTCCAGGCGCGGGTTTGGCAGCGAGCGCAGGGACAGGCACTGCCTCTCCCTCGCAGGCAGCATCGCCTTTCCTCGGCAGTGGAGGCTGCCGGGGCATTTCTAAACAGCCCAACTCTGTCGGGACCAGGCGTATCCCGTGCAACTTTTGCTGATTTCCCGCAGGCCTGAGGGAAAGATGTGCCAGGCTCGGGCTGTGCTCCGGGAGGGATGAGAGTGAGCGGGAACAGGGAGCTGGTGCTCCGGGCTGGACCATCACTGAGCTCTGTGTAGCAGGGGCTGGGTGCTTGCTGAGGTCAGTGATGGCAGAAAGTGGGGTGGATAATCTCAGCTGCAAGTCCACGTGAGTTCAGTCATGGTCTGGATGCTCTGGGCGTGATGTTCACCATGCAGAGATGGGAGTGGGGCTGGACTGTGCAGGGATGTCTCATTTTCCTGACAGCTCTGGGATGTGACACTACCAGGAAGGGTTTCCCTTGTCCAGAGCCACCCCAGAAATTAAATATTTTAGCTGTGTGCCCAAATGAAGGCAGTGAACACCCAGAACATTGCACATGCAGGGTAAGGGAAGGAACCACAGCGATGGGCAGGGAAGGGGAGTGGTGTAAAAAACATCAGGATTTGCCTTCAGACCCCATTTCACAGTCTTCCCGGTGTGTTGTGTGTGATTTGGGATAAGCTGAATATGAAAAACTGATCTCTTAAGTGATTCTTGAAAACACAAGTGAGAGGGGGGAGGCCATAACCTCATGTTCCTCATTGATTATTTCTCTCTCTGATTGTCATATTTAAAAAATAAACATATCTGCTGAAACGATAGGCAGCAACCTGGCCAGAAAACCTTCCTGGTTGAGGAGGGTTCAGCGAGTGGATTCATTACAATAATCCTGGAAGTGGAGGATGAGATGTCAGGGAGTCTGTGGCTGCTGTGGGCTCTGTCAGTCTCCTGGTGCAGTTTCCAAACGACCTGTGAGTAGGAAAACCAGGGTCACGTTCAGGTCCTTTCCAGAACCTCCTGTTATGGGGAAGGCTTTACCTCCCAGGTGCAGAAATCATACCCTCATGCCCTGTCCCTTTCCCACAAATTTATTTTCCACCAAGCAGGAGTGCGACGTTGCCTCCCATCAAACGGCCTCTGTGTCCTGCGGCGTGGACACCTTTCAGGAGGGAGAGGGTTCGGTCTCAAAACATTCCTTGCATCAGGAGTGGTGTTGAGGTCCTGGGACATGCCTGGTTGGATGAATACAGGCTCATTCACAAGCCTGGTGCCAATTCAAGGTCCCTCCCCTGGTGGTTTTACAGCTGCCAAATATTTTGAAAGTTGCCTTTTTGTGTTGCACATCAAGTCTTGGGTCTTTTCGAGGAGGCTTTGGGAGCAGCAACAGGGAGGAGTGTGGCCCCATTGGTTAGAGAAGAAAAGTCAATATGGAAAATTATTGTATTTTCCATTCGGTGCCCCCTGTGACAGGGGCTGTGTGACTCTGCCTCGCTCAGGAGCAGCGGGATGCAGATTTTGGTCAATAAAACCCTGACCCCAACTCAAAAGGCGTGAAGGAGCCCATGGCTTGGGGCAGAAATCCTTGACCAGGCTCGTTGGCACATTGACAATGCCAGGGGAGAGTGGTGGGGAGGAACCAGCTGCAGGGAGCTCCTTCTTCACCCGATTTACTTGAGACATTGGTGGAATTCATATTTCTGGCGCCGCGCCTTGGGAAGCCTCGAGTCCTGCCCATCCCAGGGTTTAAACAGCATATGAAAAAAGCAGGTCATTATTATGATAATATACTGCCAAAATGGACAGTTTGATGGAGTCAGAAATGTGAAATATGGTGAAAAACCGACCCAGACGCAGAGGACCCCTTCTTCCAAATGGGAATATCTTCAATTATCATTGCAGCTGGTTCCTCTGTCTGTCAGGGTTGAATGTGTGTCTCAGTGCAAATGAGAAAGCTGGAAATGCATCAGTAACATGTGGCTGAGCTTGGTCCAAAACCTGGAGGAAAGCTCCCATTTCCTAAACCCTTCACATAATCTGGGTGACTGAACGTGGCTGCAGAGCTCCCAGCTCCACAGGGAAATCACTGGGCGAGGAGGAAGGTGGCACATCCATCCCCTCTGCAGTCCCAATCAATAAGGAGAGCGGTTTCAGTTGGCCTGAAAAAGAAATATTCCTCTTTGAAGAGGTTTTTAAACCTGTCAGAGGTGTGATCAATCTGAGTCTTCTTGTCTCCAGCCAGAAATCGATGTAAAGTGTCTCCTTGTCTCCATGGGGGACTGCAGGGGTTGCCTAGGGAAAAAACCCAGGCATGCAGAGAATAGGGATTTCCTAAAAGTCTTTTTCAGCAGAGGAGGAACTGTGTTGATGATGGGACCTTCCTGAGGTCAGACAGGACAGACACCGGGACATCAGCCGGTTTTCACAACCACAAATGCACTGTTTGGCAATTCCTCAGGCTGCTGGGTTTAGAAATCCCTGTTTGGGTGTCAGAGTAAGTTTTTCCAGTTCCATAAATTCCAGTGTTTCATCTTCAGTAAGCACTGAGGGGATTGAACAAGAAAGGCACAGCACCTTCCTTCCCCGTCCATCTCATGTCTTGGCAAGCAGCCTTTCCCAAGAATCAGGAGCACCTTGGCTTGTTGGTTGCCCTCCACACCCAGATTCTGAAAAGGCTCAAAGCATCCTATTTTTCCTTAGAAAATGGAAAATTTTTCCAGTCCAGCGTGGGCCAAAGGTCTGGCCCTTGAGCAGGATGAGCACAGGAGCCCCAGGGATACACCACACCCTGGCCAGGCCAATCATAGGATTCTAGAATGGGTTGGGTTGGGAGGGACCTTAAAGATCATCTCGTTCCCACCCCTGGCAGAGCCACTTTCCACTAGACCAGGTTGCTCCAAAGCCTGTCTCTGTTATCATAAATTTGGTACCAGCTTCTCTGACCACATGGGAGTTACTCAGTATCACGGCAGTAAAGCTTGACTTGTCCCAAAGTGCAGGAGATGGTAACCAGCGGCGTGGAGGACACCAGAAGCCAGAGGAGGGCTTCATTATTTTCCCTCAAAACTTGTGGGATTGAGGCAAAAAGAGCGAACATTAGGAATGAGGCACCTCATATTTTTGTTTGCCTTCTGACTGTAGAGCGCTTTCAGGGATTCGGGTGGTTTTTGTGATCACCTGGCTCTGGGAAAGGAGACTTTAGGAAAAACACCAGAGTTTTCAAGGCATGGGATAAAACCATGAAAATCGCCCAAAGCTTTTGTAAGACCATGGCTGGACTGGGCTGAAGGTCAGTCGGAAAGGAGGGTATCAGAGGAGGGGGTGAAGGCGATCGTTCTCCCCTCATGGAAATCCATAAAGGAGGGAGAGAGTTTGGATATCTGATACCTCCAGGTCTCGTCCTGACCCGTCTCTAATGGAAATGCTGGCAGGAAGCTCACAGCATTTATTATCCAGCAATAAGCAGCTTTAATAACATCAGTACCCACACGACTTTATTACAGGCGCTGGAGAAGGTGCCTGAAATGGCTGTTTAAGTACCACCGGCCGCCGAGGGTTGCTGAAAGTGGTCATCTTCTTTATTAAGTGGTGCTGGGTTAATTATTCAGATTTCTTGTGAACTCTCTCCTTTCAAACACCAGGGAAGGCCCCACACGCCTCCAGGATGTTTTCCATGTGCACAGCCCCCGGCTCCAGCCCCATGCGCTTCCTCTGCTGCTTCAAGTTTGCAGAGAGGGTGGGAGGCCAGCCTGGACCTCTCCATCATCAACCACGAGCTGATGGGTTGCAGAGGGAGCACTCACAAATTGCTTCCAGCCCCCAGCTCTCCCCTGGAGATGCCCTGGGCAGGGAGCAGCCGAGGGAGCTTCCACATGGAGTGTGACAAGATGCAGGGCTGGGGATACAGGGCACCCGTCGCTATCAGCCACGTGCCCATCCACTGGCCCCAGGATGGAGGCTCTTCCCATACAGTGACTGGTTTTATATCCCCAAATCTAGTCCTGCTCGACTTCAGCACATACAGAGGAAAGCCTGCCCAGCAAGTTGCCATTGGGTTTACAGCAGTGGCTCAGGCATCTTCTGATCTCCTCACTTCAACTTTGGGTCTGCTCAGCTGCCTTCTGCCCCCTGGCAGGCAGCAGGGACCAGCCCAGCATGTGCCCACATCCAGGCTGCCATTCCAAGGAATGCTGTGGGTCATGGGACCGCTGGCAGCAGTGGTTGCACCCAGGAAGGTGGCCAATGGGCTCCGGGGACTCAGATCTCTTCCAGCAGCAACCCTGTTTGCTCTCACTTCGGAAAACCTCATGACAACTCCTTGGAGTGCAAACCAGGACTGTAAACCGCTTTTATTTAGTTAGTTATTTATTTAATCCCACAAAGTTTTCAAGCTTCTTTTTTATCTCTTGGAGGGAAACTCCTTCCCGTGGCTGTGCCAGCCGGCAGCGGATCACAGCCCATGGCCGCACAGCAGAGATCCATCCCACCCGTGTGGATGCCCCCAGCAGACTGGAAATGGGTTATTTTTCTTCCTTTGCAGTGAAAACAGAATTGAAAAATGCGTACAACAAATATTCCCCGAGAGGCTGTATTTATTCCTGGTATGTCCATTTGCAGTAAGAGCTCAGCTGGTTGTTGTGCAATCCAGCAGACCGCCTGGATGGAGCAGGTTCGTGTGTAACCCTTTGGATACCGGGGGCAAACTCCCTCTGTGGGTTGTCCAGCAGTGATCTTGTCACTCTAGTCGGCTCTAATGAGGCACATCTGGAGTGCTGTGTCCAGTTCTGGGCTCCTCAGAACAAGAAGCTCCTGGACGGGGTCCAGTTGGGCTGTGAAGATGATGAGGGAACTGGAGCATCGCTGTTACAACAAAAGGCTGAGGGAGCTGGGTCTGTTCAGCCTCGAGAAGAGATGACTGAGAGGGGACTCCATCCATGACTGCAGGGAGGTGTCAGAGGATGGCCCAGGCTCTGCCCAGGGGTGCCCAGCCATGGCACAAGAGGAATGGGCAGGAACTGATGGACAGGAAGTTCCACCTGAACATGAGGGAGAACTTTCCCATGCAGTGACTGGGCACTGGAACAGGTTGCCCAGAGAGGGTGTGGAGTCTCCCTCACTGGAGATATTCCAGAACCATCTGGACGCAACTCTGAGTAACGTGCTTGAGTAGGAAGGTGGGACTGGGTGACCTCAGTTGTCCCTTCCAACCATGATCATTCTCCAATGGGTCTGTGAGGTGGAGGGGAGCAGGAGGCGGCTGGTGAAGCCCAAACCTGCCTTCCCACCGCGATTGTGTGGGGAGGGGAAGGCAGCAGCCCCTTTGCCACGGGCCCTGCCAGCACCCAAAGAGGGCAGCAGTGGCCCTGGGGATGGGCAGGGATGGATGGGAGGGCTGTTGAGCCACTTCATGGCCGTCTGGTTTCTCTCATCCCTGGGAGAAGCCTGCAAAGCAAAATCACTTCCGACAGCTGCGGTGCCTCATGTAAAGCAGCAGCACTTTTAGGTCGTGACCTCAGTTCTCACGCTCAGGGGATGGTTTCAGCGGTGCCCAGGTGAACCCCTTCCCCATTTCCCACCCTGCACCCAGCCCCTCTGAGCAAAGCTATCAGAAGCCGGTTGTAAATCCATCAAGCACCAACCCATAATTAATTAAATTTGCATGTTTCGACTCCTTCCCTTCATAGCTCCCCATTAAAAGCTTATTTAAGGGGTCACAGACTTCTTCAGGCCCATGGGGATTAAATCTGGGAACAACTGTAGGTCCTATGTGTGTAATTGCAATAAGGAAATGCTCCACATTAAAGCTTCCTGCTAGGTCTTTCCAGTGGGAAAACGAAACAATTCTTTCAGGATTAAAAATCAGCGTCACATAGAAATACGTGTATTTTTTCCATTGAGCTGCTTTGTCTGGAGAACACAAGCGGCAGAATATGGTCAGGGAAAGATGCACAAGCATAACTAAACCAGAAGAACTCTGCAGAAAATAAGCCAGCGTGCTCTCGAGTTGGTTTTGAACCTCAAGCTCAGTAATTGTTTGTGAAAGCTGAAAGCCATCAACACTGAGCCGTGGCCCTGCGCGGTGTGGGCCGGAGCCGCGTGGGAAAGGCGGCATTTGGGAAAGGCACTGTTTGGGAAAGGCGGCGTTTAACCGGCTGCAGAAATTATTTTTCATTCCTCGGGTAGGAAGTTTAACCCATCCGTGCCTCAGGGAGAGCTGGCAAGGACAAACGCTGCTGGTTCCCTGCACGTCCAGATTACTCTGCTTCCTGCAAAGGCAAAACTTTTCTGCTTTCCTTCTAAGTTAATCTGTTAAAGGCCCGTTTGGTGGTTGCAGGGAGCTGGAGCGGTGCCAGCAGCTCTGCTCTCACACACTGACAAGATGTGGTTTTCCTCCCTGACACGAGCATTTCGGTTGTGCTGCTCGTTGAGCGATGGGAAAGGTGCTGGAGCTGCTCCGTGATGTGAGTTCGGGTCCCAGGGGATGCCTGCACTTCCCAAGATTTGTTTTCCCAGCCCTGGAAGAGGTTCGAAGCCCGGGGAGTGACTGAACCCCTCTGCCTTTGCAAGCGTGAGGTTGTTGTAAGTTCAGTGCGGTGACTGCGGGATTTGTCCCTGTCGCCAGCCTGGGGGGACAGCAAGCCTGGATGCCCCAGGGGAATGCCAGTGCAGGAGCTTGGGATGGGAATTCTTGCTGCATGCCAAGAGTACCCTGCCCAAAACCACAGGATCACACACTGCTTTGGGTTGGAAGGGACCTTATATGCCCATCTCTTTCCAACCCCCTGCCATGGGCAGGGGCACCTTCCACTATCCCAGGCTGCTCCAACCTGGCCTTGGACACTTTTAGGGATCCAGGAGCAGCCACAGCGCCACAGTTTTCTGCCAGCTGCCCCCCCTCCTCCCCTGGCACCGTTTGGAATTTGGATGGATAACCCCGCTGCCGAGGCTTGGAGTGTTTTATCCGGGGGGGGCTCAGCATCCCCCCACCGTGCCACTGTCACGCGCGGCCGCATTCCCGCTGCTCCCGCACCTCCCCATCCCATTCAGCATTCCCGCTGCTCCCGCACCTCCCCATCCCATTCAGCATTCCCGCTGCTCCCGCACCTCCCCATCCCATTCAGCATTCCCGCTGCTCCTGCACCTCCCCATCCCATTCAGCATTCCCGCTGCTCCCGCACCTCCCCATCCCATTCAGCATTCCCGCTGCTCCCGCACCTCCCCATCCCATTCAGCATTCCCGCTGCTCCCGCACCTCCCCATCCCATTCAGCATTCCCGCTGCTCCCGCACCTCCCCATCCCATTCAGCATTCCCGCTGCTCCCGCACCTCCCCATCCCATTCAGCATTCCCGCTGCTCCCGCACCTCCCCATCCCATTCAGCATTCCCGCTGCTCCCGCACCTCCCCATCCCATTCAGCATTCCCGCTGCTCCCGCACCTCCCCATCCCATTCAGCATTCCCGCTGCTCCCGCACCTCCCCATCCCATTCAGCATTCCCGCTGCTCCCGCACCTCCCCATCCCATTCAGCATTCCCGCTGCTCCCGCACCTCCCCATCCCATTCAGCATTCCCGCTGCTCCCGCACCTCCCCATCCCATTCAGCATTCCCGCTGCTCCCGCACCTCCCCATCCCATTCAGCATTCCCGCTGCTCCCGCACCTCCCCATCCCATTCAGCATTCCCGCTGCTCCTGCACCTCCCCATCCCATTCAGCATTCCCACTGCTCCCGGCACATCCCATCCCATCCCATCCCATCCCATCCCATCCCATCCCATCCCATCCCATCCCATCCCATCCCATCCCATCCCATCCCATTCAGCATTCCCGCTGCTCCCGTCCCGCATCTCCCGGGGCCGGGGCTGGCTGGGTGCGACGTGCGGGGCCGGAGCCGCGGGGAGGAGGGCGAAGGGCTGAGGCCGCTCCCCTCGTGGGAACGGGGCTGTGCCGGGATGAATGACGGACACCGAGACCTTCCGCAGCTTTCCTAAAGCTGCAGCCTTTGAATTGCGTTTCCTTGGGAGAGGCGCTCCTGGAATTGCTAATGCTCCAGCCCCGGAGGGTGCAGCATGCGGAGGGCGAGCGGCGGCTGCGGCTGCAGCATCAGGTACAGCAACAACCCCGTCGTTAATTATTGACTATCTCTTCAGTAATCCATCCTGATAAGGGAGGCAACCCCCTGAGAGCCCTGGCAGCGCTTTGTGTTTCCTGGAAAAGATAACTGTTCTGTGGAAAGTAACTAATTTTATGCACCGGGATTGAACTGTCCTCGCAAAGGTCATACGAGAGCCGTGGGCTGCTTTACTAGAAAATCAATCCCTCTTTTGTGCTTCTTGGTTTAAACTTGTATTTGCTCTCCGAGCAAGGTCACTGCTCAGCTGACCAACTTTTTCACTGCTGGGAAAAGGCTGGGGTTAAAGCACGACACGCGTTTGCTGCTCCGAACCCTTCGCTGCCGGCTCTGGCCAGGGGAAAAGATGCTTTCGAGGGAGGCAGGAGCTTCTGCTTCCCGGTGGGCTTGTAGGTGCCAGCGTGAGAAGGTAACACGACGAAATGCTTTTCTAACCGTAGTTTTTTTCTTTCACCACAAAGTGCTGAAGCCGTTGCTGCAGTGCAGGAGAGCAGACAGGCAGAGCTCAAATTAATGTTGTGCTGGTGAATTTTCTTCTTATTTGTAGGTTCTGGGTTAACCGTTTCCAATTCAAAATTACCAGCAAGACGCTCTGAGAGAACGAAATGTCTATGTATTTGTCCGTGTGGTTGGGTTAATTTCTTCTTTAAATGTTTTGGGGTGCTGTGGTGCTGTCGTTTCTGCTGGCTGGGGTGGGTGGGGGAGCTGCTGGGTGCTCACATTCCCTGGAAAGTGGGACTGAGTGAAAGAGGGGTTAAATGCGGCTGTAAAGAGCCGGTGTTTGAGTCCAGACTGATTAAAAAGACAGTACTTTGTCCCTGCTAAGGGGCTGCCCCTGGGAATAAACCCACTTCTCTCTGTGCTGTTGCCTTCTCATACATTTGGCTTCTGCGTCTCCATTTCCATTTCTTTATATATTTATTCCTACCTTGAGAAAAGCAGTGTAATTCCAATCTGGATCAATCCTCCTCTCTGTGTAGTAAAGGTGAAAATCAGCGATGCTGTTCCTGTGGTAGTGTCACCTTCCTGGAGAGAAAAATAAATATTTTACACTTTTATTTCACAGAGAAAACACATAAAATACAGAACCCGACAGAGGGTCAGCGTAACAGGTTTTCAGCAGGATGGAGACCCACCTAAAAGTCCTGACATGCCCCAAATTGTGGCCTGGACTCTGGGTGTAGGGGTCTGTTACTTCTGGCAGATTGCTTCATTTTTTAATGTCAGTTTTATGAGGGACGGGCATGGGAGAGCAGCCGTGGGGGCCAAGGAGCCACTTTTTTTGGCTCTAAGCCATCTGCTCTGTGCCTGAGCTGCCCTGGGGAGGGGACAGGAGGATATCAGCAAGCTGGTGGGGTACATTCAGCATCCTTTTATCAGGCAATTTTGTAGTAGATTGGTCAAAAGAGAGAAGTCATAGTATCAATTTGGGCTGCAGAGTTGGGACCTGGCCAGCTCGTAAATGATCCAAATAGATGTCAGTATCTAGGAATTAAAAACCCATCCTATTCACTGGGTTCCCCCCTTCTAAATAAACCTCTTAGAAGAGTGGAGTGTAGCTGGTCAGAGTGTAACTGGGATCTGTAATTGGCTGAAATCAGAAAATTAAAAGAAAAAAAATCAGCATTTGAGAACGAGGTTCGTGTTTGTTTTGGCACCTGCTGTGTGTTGGCAGGAGGAAACTCCTTCTCAGAAGAAGTGAGGTTAACTGGAGAGCTCATCAGGAGCTGCTGGACAAGGTGTTTCAGGAGCTCACATGGTTTTGGGTGGGCATCAGCATTGCCATGTGTCTGTGTGAGCATCAAGGAGGTACCAACCCTGCAGGAGATTTTGACAGTTTAGATGTTCTCCTTGGGTTGGGACCTTCTTGTATTTCTGTACATCAGCAATAAACAAGTCTACTTGATTGACAACTGATTGTTTCTTTAAAAGGTTTTGGTATTTGAAATTATCTGGCAAAGAATCATGGAGCAATTTGGGTTGGGAGGGATCTTGAAGATCATCTCATTCCAAACTCCTGCCATGGGCAGGGACACCTTCCACTAGACCAGGTAGCTCCAAGCCCTGTCCACACTGGCCCTGAATGTTTCCAGGGATAGGACAATGTCCTGTGGTAATGATACAGAAGGATCTGACTTCATTTTTCAGCTGGTCTTTGGTAAAAGTTGTCTGGAGCCCCTTCATGGGGAGCTCTGGAACCTTGGTCACTCACTGAGGCAAAACATTACACACAGAAAATGAGCCCAGGCTCTGATGGTGTGGTCTGTGAGAGGGATGTGAGCTGGGACTGACTCAGCACAGGCTTTACACTCCTTAGTCCCACCTGAGAATCTTGCATAGCTCAGGGAGGCACTGGAAAAGGAGGGATGGACTTCCAAGCAGCTGTGGGACCATCTCTGGCCAGGAACCAAATTAGATACTTTAAGAAAAATACTAAACAAACAACCTACTGTTCAAGAAACTCCCACTTCATCCCCTGTAGCAGAAATTAAAACCAGACCTTCTCACTTTGAGCGTTGTTTTCCTTCTCACACAAGCCAGGAAAAATCCTACAGAGATGTCCAACTGCCTTGACCTCCTTCACCCTTCCCTGCCTCCCCCTGTGTCTTTCTGAAGGGCCTGGAGGAGAGAAACTTTATCCAAGACCTTTCTTGATTATTCCCAGCCTTAATCTCTTGATCTCCAGGAGGGTCTTACCACGTCCACATGGTGGGAGGGAGATGGAGGGCAGCGCAGCCCGAGAAGGATGTGAAGTTCTCAGTGCTGGCTGTGGTAGATCTCCACCTGAAGCCCTTCCCAGAGCTGAAAGCAATTTGTCTGTGGCTCTGTGCATTTTGGTGAAGGTTCTTTATGACAGTAGGGACGTGCTCTGAAGTAATGGCTTTCATTCGAACAAGATTCAACATAAATTTTGAATCTTTGGTTGTTATGGATTTAAAAAAGAAAAAAGGTGACAGGCCAGTCATTTCTGTGTGTAGTTTATATCCCTGTTCCCAGGGCTGCTGTATTATGTTGGATATCTCCAGCTTGCAGGAGTCAGTGAAGAGTCCCTGTGCCATCAATCTCGGGTTATCCTAAATGTCTGTCCTTGTTCGCAGTCAAACCGTCTGTAATGCCGGGGATGTTTTGTAAGAACAGCTACCTGGGATGTGTCTGTGAAGCACCAGTTGCTGACACTGGAAAGGGAGCTGTTGATTTCAGCAGCCTCAAAGCCCGAGGCAGACACCATCAGGCTTCAGAATATGGGAAAGAGGAGGGAGGTGGCCTGTGAAGAGGGGTAAGGCTTTAAGGAGTGATTAAGTTCACATGGTTAAGCGTTTAAAAATTAAATTAAAAGACTCCATTTCTATATTTTTTCCCAAGGGTGAAGTGACCCACCAGTCTTAGCTGCCAGAAGATGCTTCTTAAGTGACAGTCCAGTTAAAGCCCACCATGGAGAAGACAGAAGGTATGGAGGCTACAGGATGTTTATTTGCTTATTTGTTCCTTGAAAAAAACACCCCAACCAAACTCTGGAGTAATTTCCTTACCAGAAATACTCTAAGTAACCTGTTCTCTGTAGATGTGGGGCCAGGAGATGAAAAATGCATCGTTCATGTATTATGCAGAGTTCCTAAACCACAGTAAAGCATGGCCCCAGCTTGAGATCAGCACGTATTCGTCCTCCTGTCCTCTGTGGTGTGTTGGCAGGACAGATCCCTGCTCCCACCATCTGGGCTTTGCTCTCATCCCCTGTTACTCCATGGGGTGTTTTCCCTCTGTCCTTCCTCTGACTTTCCATCCAAAGGGCATCTGCTTCCCAGTGATGCTCTGTGATGGGCAGCACCGAAAGCCCTGCTGAACTGTCCTGGTCCTCAGCAGCTGCTGCCCCAGGATGGACACACAGGATCAGCCGTGGCCCCTGGTCTCTCCTGGTTGAGCTGTTCCTCCTCATCCTCACTGAGCACAGCATGTTTGCTCAGAGGTGCAAAGCAGCCCAAACCACTGATTTCAGGGACTGGCTGCGTAAAGAAAACCATCAATGATGCAGCAGTTTAACTGTTTAGACCCTCAAGGCGGAGGTCTGGGGGCTCTGGATTGTTGCAGGCTGGAGATGACTGTATGAAGGTGTCTTAAAGTGGGAGCCTTGGGCTGTGGGGCCGGAGCGGTGGCATTTGCCTGCAGTGGCTGGGTGGGCAAACCCATTGTCACGCATTTCCTGGTGATTTGCCTCAATTAAAAGCTGTGCCCGGTGCCGTGAGCCGGTCACCTTGGGATGCACGTGCTCTGCATGGATGTGGCTGTGAAGGGCAGCCCTGGCTGGCGCTGTCTGGGTCCAGCCTCTGCCCGGTGCCGTATCCATCATTTGCAAGGAATATTTTGGGACCCGGCGTTTGCAGAAGAAGCGATGCAATGCAATGATTTTCCTGCTTGGCGTGCACAGCATTGCTTATGCCACTGAAACATTAAAACCAAATCGAAAGCCTTGAAAAATATCGTTGTCACAGATTGGTCCCACCTTCTGTTATTGAGCTGCATTTATTATCCATCAGGCAGCTCTTTATACCTGCACAGACACATAGCTCTGCCTGCAAAACCTGCTGTTTCCTTAATTGCCAATTAGAGCCATGATTTCAGCAAATTTTCAGCTTCCTTGGTGCCACAATTATCTGATTCACCTCTGGAAAACCAGATTGGAGCTTGGCACGTATTGCTGCACCTTTGTGCAGCTTCACCATGACCTGCCCAAAACTCAGCTGAAAAGAGCAAAGACATCTCCCCCCTGCTCTAGATAAATTTTTTGTTTGTTTCCAGAATTCAATCATCTCCTTTTTTTGGGTTGTTTCAGCAGAAGGCCAGCCACCCAAAACTGATGGGGAGAGGGAGCAGCCCCGCAGCCTCCCCTACTCCCTGGAGACGCCGTATGGCTTTCACTTGGACCTGGACTTCCTGAAATACGTGGATGACATCGAGAAAGGGAACACCATCAGAAGGGTCCACATCCACCGCAAAGCCAAGCAGCCCAAATTCAGCACCCTGCCCCGAAACTTCAGCCTGCCCGAGAACGGCTCCCGCAGGTGCACGACTGCTCCCAGCAAGAGCTGGACGGCGACCTGCTCCTTCCCTCAGCGAAAGGCATCCCTGGGGGAGGAGACCCCTCGCTCCCACCTGCCCACCGAGGCAGCCCCGCCAGTCCCCGAGGAGCCGAGTTACCGGAGAAAAGCCCTTCTGGCAGAGACACGGCGGCAGGTGGAGCTGGGGTGGCAGGAGGGTGAGCTCTGGGGGCGGCCACAGCTGCTGAGAGCCTCCAGCATGCCCGATGCACTGCCCCCCGGCCAGAGCCCACCGGGGGACGGGAGGGGACCCTCGGCCCTCCAGCCCCCTGCCCAGCACTGCCATGACCAGAGCAGCTCCGAAAGCACCTTTCGCCTCGGTGTCGACAGCACCGCGTTAAACTTCCCCCAGGAGATGAGCGTGGAGCAAGACGTGTCCTTACGGCATCCCAGTGGGGTTATCCCAGGGCTGGCACCCCTGCAGCCCCCGTGGCAGAACCAGCATCCCATGGCATCGCAGCTTCAGGTGGTGATGGAGAGTGGAGGTGAGGAGGGCGATGCTGCTGATGCCAGAAGTTGCTCTGATGTGGCCAGGGGTGAACCAGCGTCACCAGCCTCTGTCCAGTTCACAGAGCAGAACACGAACCCTGGAGAAAGGGTGTTGAGTGTGAGCGAAATGGATCTGAATGTGGTGAAGAAAGGTGAGGAGGGGAATGTTCAGGCTGGAGAGGACAAGGAGAGCAGTGGTCCACAGGCTCTCGACACTGGAGAGCTCAGTGTGGTCGCAGTGCTGAAGCAGCAGATCTCTGATCTGGAGGAGCAGCTGGGCAAGAAGAAAGAGGAGCTTGAGCAAGTCAAGGCAGTGCTGGAGCGGCAGGATCATGAGATCAAGGAGAAGGAGAAAAGCATTAAGCTACTGTCCAGCTCCAAAGCTCAGCTGGAAGAGCAGCTGTACCAGGAGAAGTCCAGAGAGGCTGAGCTGCGGTTGCGGCGGAGCGGTGGGGCTTTGCAGTGCCTCGATGCTGCTGTGAACACCGACCTCTCACAGGTGCCCGGGGTCAGGCAAGCCCATGATAAAGGCATCAATGTAAATATCCCTCTCTCCACTAAATCCATAGGCTGCAGTGCCCACAGAGCAGACAACGTGAATGCACAGGCGATGGAGTTGGGTGCTTGGAGAGAGCAGGGAATGGCCGACTCTCACGCCAGTGTCAGTGGAGAGGGACCTGGACATTTTGGTGAAGGCAGCATCGAGGCTGGACTTCATGCTGCGTGCTTCACCCAGCTACAGATCGATGAGCACCTCAGTGACGACAACCAGAATCACCGGAATAACTGCGACACCCAGAGCCTCGCTGCCGAAAGCAATCGAGGAGTCAAGGCAAGCTCTGGAGAAGAGAGACCTCGAGAAGGGCTGGAAGAGGAGGGTCCCTCTGGCCACGATGATCTCCCAGCTGTCGACCCCATTGGGCAATATGTTAAAAAAATCCAGGAGCTCCTGCAGGAGCAGTGGCTGTGTCTGGAGCATGGGTACCCTGAGCTAGCGAGCGCTATCAAACAGCCGGCCTCCAAGCTCAGCTCCATTCAGAACCAATTAGTTAATTCCCTAAACTCGTTGCTGTCTGCCTACTCTACACAAGGGCCTGCGGATAAGGAGAATTCGAACACACACTATCAACAGTTGGGTAAATAATATTGGCGTCAACATGTCTGGGCCAAGTCTCTTCCCATTTATTCACACGTTGAGCAGGGGGATGTGGTGGACTAGATGTCAGTCAGATCAAAAAATAGCCCCTCCTAAACATGATGAGAAAGGGAAATCTCTGCACACCACAAGTTATGGATCTGAGATTTTAAAAAAGCAAACGAAATGATGTAGGAGCTGATAAAGCCGTGCAGGATCAGCTTCCAAAAGCAGCTGTCCTTGTGGCTGTTCCATCAGATAAGCAATTTTTTAATTTGAATTTGACATTTCAGTTTGCCAGAGTATGGGACTGGTGCTTATCTGGGGTAAATCAACGTGGAGTTCTCCAGAACCCAAACCAGTCAAACTAAGCTGGGAAAAGATCTGTCCCCACTCACAGATGTTCATCTAAAATGATTTTCGCATATATGAAGATGAGAATCCAGTGCCTGTTCATTGTTGAAGGGAGTGGGCTTGCAGATAGCTAAATGACCTATGACTTAAAAGCAATACATGCAGACTGTCCTACGTCCAATGGGAAGACTCATCCATGTAGTATTGTAGGAGATTTGTGTAGGAAATTTCTAGTACATTAGTACTGGGAACCACTCCCCCCACCCAGCCCCCTAAACATTATTACGAAAGTAAAATCTACTTATATTCATAGGACACATATATAATTCACAGTCAATTCCTTTATATTCCCAGTCACATGAAGATATTTGAGTGCTGTATTTAAAAGTGCCAGGGCAGGGTCAGGTTGTGGTCAAGTGCATCCATAGTTTTACAAGACATAAAAAGACTTTCATAAGATAAAGCAAGGTGCTCACAGTTACGATTTGTAGTTTGCTGCTGGAGGTTGGGAATTATTATGGCTAATTATGGCACATCTGCTCAATTAATCTATTATTTTGTATTTTGGTAGAAAACTCTCCAACCACAAGTCTTAAATCCATCATGAAAAAGAAAGGTTATGGTTTCCATGCAGGAGGCAATGGGACCAAAAAGAATCTTCAGTTTGTTGGGGTAAATGGTGGGTAAGCATCTGTTCAGAAGATAAAACTGCCTTTTAACGTGTAATCTCCTCTGTATCGCTGGAGAAGTCATTCTTTTATCCCCCTCTTTTTTCTCCAAACCTCTTGATTAAAAGGCCACTTGCAATGGAGGCTCTTTTCTCCCTTCTTTAATCCAGCATTGATAATCTGTGCATAATCCTGTAGAAAAGATGTTGGTGTTTTCAGAGCAGCGAGGGACATGCCGGGGACTGACACTCTCTGCACACCCATCTCCCGTGGCTTCATCCAAAACCCAGCTGGGGAGGGTGGGAGGATTCCATGGGAAGATTCCCGCTGACTTCGGTGGGTTTTGGAGGAGGTCAGCATTGCCTGGGTGGGCGTGCTGCCACTAACCTGCCTCCACGCTCCAGCGACAGCCAACAGAATTTGGCTGAGGCCCTGGGAAAAGACTATCTTGGTGAACAAGGAACTAACTCACGGTGAAGGAGACCTGTATTTTAGGTTATGCTCCGACACCCCATTCCATGTGTATCCAATATCGGACACTCCTTGGCCTGTGAGTTAACTAGAGACAACAGCACATGCTGTAGATGTATCTCCAAGAGCAGCACTGGCACATTTTCTGCCAAGGAGTGTGAAGAGGGCAGGACATGTTCCACTGCCCCTGGGCTGTGCAAACAGCTGCATGTACAAATTTAGGTGGTGGTTTCTGCTCACATGCATTCCTCTGGCTTCCCAGTTGTTGGGTTCATCAGGTGTTACTCACTCTGTTACTCACTCTAGTTGTGCAGAGCTGCTTCTACCAAAAGGGGTACAACTTGTAGAGAGCAAAGGAATCTTTCCTAGTATGAGGAAAGTTTTGGGATCCCTCAGAGCAAAATATTCTTTTTTGTGGAAGATGTTATTGATAATTTTAGACATCCAGAGAGGTCTCTCTAGTAGAGCTGCTCAAATGGTGGACTCAGGCCATGCTGGAGCTGCAAACACAATTTTTGTCTAGTGATCCTCAAGGTTGCCGACACGCTGCCAGTCCCACCTCAGCACAACATGCCTGGAGCTCCCAGCAGGGAAGCAGCACAATCCTTGCCTGGCTATGCTTGGGCTTGTGCCATGGACATCCCTCCAAACATGCCGAGTAGTCCCTGAAGTAACCCTGCCTGCTGCTCTTTAACTGCTTCTATCATGCTCCCGCTGGCTTAAGGAGCCAAAACAAAGACTAACCTCGAGTTTGGCTGCAGCTCAGACCTTTTAACTTGCTTATTGTCACTCCGGGCTTCCCCCAAGGCCCATTGGAGTCAATGAGTCTTGGTCAGGCCCTGTGGCTGAGGATGGGGAAGGAGTGAGTTAACATGTGGTGTCCTCAAATAGCTACGAAACGACCTCAAGCGAAGACACAAGTTGTGAAGACAGCCCTTCAGACGGTGATGTGGAGAGCGAGACAGAGAGGAGAGCTGACGATGGGGAGCCCACCCAGCTGGATGCTGGAAGTGAGAGCCAGGGGGCTTCCTCGGGGACCCCCTTGCAGGAGAAATGTGAGGACAATGAGCAGCAGGAGCCGCCAGCAGAAGCAGCACCTTGCTCTCAGCAGGAGGCTGACAGGTAACCAAAACCTGGAGATGATGGTGCCATCCATTGCATTCCCACGGCTGCAGGACCCACAGCACTGCAGGCCTGGGGTTGGGGCTTCATCTGCTCTGTGGAGCAGCAGCACTGGCTTCTGTAGACAAGGAAAATAGCTTTAAAGAGCTAAATATTTTCTGAGTTACCACAGAATCTAATGGGGATTGATTCAGGCATTGCACTCAACTGTGGAAAAGACTGAGTCATATTTGGTGAGAGTTAGATCATTTGTCCCCTCTCGTGTAAAGTTTCTTGGTAAAGTTCTGTGCAGATTCAGATTTTTTTTAGTTTAAGGATTCTTCATAATGGATGAAGTTGACAACATGAATCTGTGACTCTGGACTCAAAGCCTTATTTAAGTGCTTAACGTTGTACCTAAAATCTGTGTCAACTTGGGAGAACTTGTGTCCATAAAGTTAAGCACTTAAATAAGTTTTGAATATATTGTCACCTAAACTGCATGTTCTCCTACCTGCTTCCATACCTCCTCCAAGTCCTGTCCCATGATGGATTTACCCTTTTCCCTCTAGATGCAAACCCTCAGAAGATTTCCTTGCCAACTGCCAGCTCCTCAACGAACACCTGTCAGAAGTCTGGACCACAAGTGACAAGAACCTGGTACAGATACTTTTCCAATCCCATTTCAGTTCAGTTTAATGGATTGGATTATCCCAACGGCGCATTGCAGTCTGTGGCCTGCCATGCCTACAGACAGCTTTGTGAGGAGAGGGGGGTGAGGTGACATCTGAGTCAGTTTTAGAATAGCCAAAAAGAAAAGAGGAGGGGGGGGGGAGAGATAAGAAGGCTTTGTTTGCTCACTCACCCAAATTACCACAGGAAATTCCTTTCCCCCCTCAAGTTGTAGCAGAAGTCACCAAACCACAAGCTGAACACTGGCTGGGTGATGCCAGAGCATGCAGGGCCAGTCACTGGGGCAGCCACTGCTGTGCGGGGACCCCACCAGTGAAGGTGACACTTTGGTGTTTCCAGCGGCACATCCTCGGCTCCGTCTGCCAGGAGTGGTTCCAGGTGTCCAGCCACAAGTCTTCCAGCCCAGAGGTGGTCGCAGCATATCTCAAGGCACTGGGGGCCATCCAGCCTCAGCTCCTGAAGATGATGGTGAACATGACCGACAGGAATGGCAACACTGCTCTTCACTACAGTGTTTCCCACTCCAACTTCCCGGTTGCAAAGCTCCTGCTAGACACGGGTAGGAAGAGCCGCTCTGCTCAGCCATGGCTTTTGTTGGGTATGGGAGTGAGACCAATGAGTCATGGTACCACAGGTGATGAACACAGTGTGCAGAGCCAGGTAACGGAGGTTCATGAACAGTCTTAGACATGGCAAGAAAAGAATGAGGTCCATGGTCCTCCCAGAGAGCTTGTTGAGGAGCAAAAGGAGATGGGACAAGGGTGGGGCTAGAGACCAACTACAACTGACATTCAAGGGAGCCATCTAGCACACAAGTGTGGGGCCAAGGTTCATCTGAGAGAAAATATGGGCTGAAGTCCATCCAAGAGACAAGTGTAGGCCAAGGTCCATCCAAAATGCACATGTGGGGCCAAGGACCATCCAGGAGACACGGTTGACCTGAAGACCAGTATCTTTCCACATAGCCCATACCTGGGCCTATGGCTGTGGGACATAAGTGCCCTCACACATCCTGAGAGTTTTTCAGTCTGACTTTGGGGTGTCCCTCGTGGCCTAAGTCTAGGTGGGATATGGGGGACTCCTCCATCTTCTTGTAGCAGCCAATGCCACATTGTGTCTTGAGACAGGAGGATCAGGCCCCCCTGAGAGTGTAACAACTGCCCTGACTGCTGCGGAAAATGTTCGCGTTAAACTATTGAACTTTCAGCTCATGTTGCAATGAAAGAACAAAAATCTCAGCTGAGCTTGTACAGGGCAAAAATGCGCTCGTGGTCAGAGAAAATAAAGGCACTTTGGCCTTTTCTCATGGGCCAGACAATCCGTTAAATGTTTGGGAAATGGCAGATTATCATACACATCTATAACCCGATTGTTGCCGCAGTAGCGCAGGGAGGGAAGGGTTTGGCCCCTTCTGCTGCTGAGTGACTGAGGCAGCTGCGTCCCCAGGGCAAGGCTGGATCTGAGCCCTCACCTCTCAGAAACAGCTCATTGCTTGTGGTGGAGCTGGAAATGGGCTCTTTGAAGTGAAAAATGAGTGAAACAGAGCCAGGATGATTTCCACGCCTGTTGGGTGACCGTCATCTTTCTACTGCTCCCTCGCCACAGGAGCCAAAGCAAACAGCCCACAGCTCCACAACCAGCATGTGCTCGAGGCGTTAATTATTTCCCTTTAATTTTTATTTGTTGTGGTCTTCAAAGTTAATTGAGTTGACCTCAGTTGTTGTAATTAACTGTAGCACCAGGGGCTGTTAATGCTGCGCTCAAAAGCGTGGATATTTAACACAGCTGAATCTCAGTCCTGTGTAATTGTGGAATAACTCCTGTTTCTGGGAATATGAGATGCCACATATTTTATAACTCACCCTCTGCTTCCCATTCCCTCCTGGTGATTCCATCCCCTCCAGGTGTGTGCTGCCTGGACCTGCAGAACCGCGCCGGCTACACGGCGGTGATGCTCACGCCGCTGGCGGCCGCCGAAACCCGCCAGGACATGGAGGTGGTGATGAGGCTGCTGAAGGAAGGGGATGTCAACCTCAAATCTGCCCAGGTGTGTCCCTGTAGGTTGTTCAGAAACGGAGCATGGCCCTGGGTGGGACACAGCTGTGGGCAGATATTTATTTGGCAAAGGCATCTTGTGCAGAGGGAGCCCATGGGGAGCTCAGGTTGGAGGGTGTCATTTCCCTGCCTTTCCCTGTCACCTTGCAGGGAGGTCAGACCGCGCTGATGCTGGGGGTCAGCCACGAGCGGGACAACATGGTGCAAGCCCTCCTGGCCTGCCAGGCTGATGTCAACCTGCAGGACGAGGAGGGGACAACGGCCCTGATGATGGCCTGTCGACAGGGCAACGCTGACATCGTTAGGCTCCTCCTGGCCCAGCCTGGCTGCCAGGTCACGCTGACAGACAAGGTGAGGCTCCAGCACCACGACTGGTCCCACTGGGTCTCCCTGCAGCAGGGAGGGAAAGCTCATGTGGGATCAATCAGGCAGCAATCCCTGAATGGTGTTTTTTAAGTGAGGAAGTGCAATTTCAGTCCAGTTTCTAATCAGGGGAGTCACTTTCAGGAGAGCAGCCCTGGTTTTGGTGCTCGCTGTACTGTGGATGGGGTGGCTGTGACAGCATCCTGCATCCCAGTGATACCCTGGGCAGGAGCAGGGGAAAGAGCCCAACCTGATGGAAACCTAAAAAACCCAGACAAAATCCTGGACATATGGAATCAGCAGAGCTCCAGATCCAAGAAATAAGCAGCAAATAACTCTTCCCTCAGAATGGACGCCTCTCCATGGGACAGGGCTGGGCTGGGTGGTGGAAATTGCTCCTGCTGGGCCACATGGATGCATTTAGAGTTATGGAATTATTTTCTAATTAAACTACAATTTTGCCTAAGACAGGCAGGAGGACACCAGAGCCAGGGGAAGGCACACCAGGGGTGTATTTGGTGTGGTTGGGGTTGAGGCCCAGAGGGAGGTTTGCAGGACGGTGACTCATTGTAAACCAGGGAGGAACTGAAGGGAAGGAGGTTTTGGGGATGGGATTTGGTGATGTTTAACCTCCTCCCTCCCCGCAGGACGGTAACTCAGCCCTGTCGCTGGCCCAGGGCGCTGCCCACGGGGACATCGTGGTGCTCCTGAGAGCCCACATGGAGCACAGCCCGTCCCTCTCGGCGTGACCCGGCAGGGACAAGGAACCAGGATGGGGAGCTGGGAACAAGCAGCTCCTCTGTGAACAGCCCCGCTGTGGCAGGGCCAGTGCAGCGGGTTTGCAGGGGAGGAACCCTGCCTACATTATCTGCACAACATTCCCTGTGTCCAGCTCTCCACATCCCTTTAATCTGTGCCTGATGCCACAAGCAACTCCAAACTCTCCCATCCGGTCCTCCCTGTATAGATTTGGCAGGTGAGTGACTGAAATGAAGGAGAAAATCACATTAAAAAAGCAATACTTAGTCTTTTGTAACCTTAGATTATGGGTGTCCTTTTAATCGACTACTTAACTGCATCTCATTTAACTTGTAAGTTTGTGTCCTAATATTTATTATCAGCTCCTCTGTAAGTAGTGGCAGGCAGCAATTACTCGGTATATGTAACAACAAACACAAGCTGGGCGGATTATGGAAAGCATAAAATCCTATTTATGTTTGCTTATGTGGGTCTGATGGAAGAATTAAAAATTAATGCTCTAGGAAAATATTTAAGTATGCCAGACCCAAACACGCAGACATTGTTTTGCCTGGATTTGGAATTACCATATGGCTCTTATTTTTTCCTAATTAAGTTTGAGCTAACAGGGAAGTGCAGTCCATTGACATGCTCTGTGCATCACGGCAGGGCGGATCAGGGTATTCCAAGCACTAGAAGATCATAACAGCTTCCCATCCCAAGATGTGTTAATATTGTCCAAGAGTTCTGTGGACTGACAGATGCCTTTTGGATGAGCTTCTGCTCTCTGATGATTTCCCTCGTTCTCAACTTTAACACGCCCAAGCTTTTCCTGTGTAAAGCTGTGCCATGATTTAGGAGCTGGAATTGGATGGCACCAGGGCCTCTCCCACCACAGGGCACCCACAGTGTCCAGCATCACCTCCAATCACACACAGGGCAGGGTTTTTTTCAATCCCCCTGCTGCTGACAGAGAGGGAGGAGGGGCTTTTCTAAACATCTTGTGCTGCTTTGGGAGACAGTGGATGCTCTCCATGAGCTTTGGTGGAGCTGGATGCCACCACAAGTGGAGCAAACCCAGATCTCCCTGCCACCACCAAAAGGACTCTCCCTAAGTACTCCTGGTTTTAGTACTCAGCAAAAATAAATCCTGAACCACTTTGGTTGTTTTAAGTCAGTTCACATAATGACAAAGTGTCTCCTGAGCTGCCCTGAGCCCCTGTTCTTCCTGCCTTGCAGGAGGAGAACTCCTTCCCTCTGTTTTCCGTGGAAATATGTCCTCTGCACCATTTTCTTTCCTTTTTTCATCTTTTCAGTCCAAAGCATTCACTGTCTCAAACGTCTATCTGCCTTTTTTATTTGTATCCCAAAATGCAGTTACCTCCTTTATGTATAAATAAACTGAGTTAAACCTTTGATGCATTTGCTCCCGTGCCTGTCCCATAGCTGTGGCTTTTCTGGAGTGACTTCACACACCTGCACATCACTAAACCGGCTATTTCTGAGGTGTTTCTTCAGATCACTGACCCCCAGGGAGGCCCCTGCACAGATATGGCAGGATGGGAATTTTTTTTTTTTTGCAGGAATTCCCTCAATTTGTATTCCAGAGCCAACGTGAGCACCACTGGCAGGCCTCAGCTGCAAAAAAAAGAGCCATAATACCATTTCGTGACCATTTTCAGGGTTTTTTCCCCTGACAGCTCTGGAACTGCACTTGCAGAGAGGAATTTCACTCTTGATTCTTGCTGCTTCCCAGAGGGAGGTGAACTTTCCAGCTTCAACATAATAAATACGAGAAATTTTCTGCCGGGGATCAGGGTGGCTTTGGGAAGTGCCTGTCGCCTGCTGGGATCTGTTTGGGGACAGGGGATGTTATTTTGGGAACATGCTGCAGCTCTGCAGAGAGGCACCACAGACTTTGATGCTTTCCCCTGCCCCCTTCTAATCCCCTTTCCCTCCTATTCCCATCCCCACAGCCCAGGCTGGTTAATACATCCCCAGGATGTTTATTATCATTCCTTTGCCTCATATTTTCTCTTTGCCCCTCAAACCCCTCCTCAGGGAGAAGCAGCTCCCATAGGGTCATCCCCTGGAGCAGCTCTGCTCATGTGGACCCTGAGGGATCATGGATGGGTTGATGCTGCCCTTGGCATCTCCCAGTGCCCAGAATCCTGCTGTCAAAGTATCAGATTGCACAAAACCGATGGGAAATCATCTGTGGGATCTCAGCGCCACAAAGAACTAGAGCCAGCCTTAATTTATATATTCCAATATCACAGTTGAGATCAAACTAAATATAGGCACAGAAACACATCCCCAGCGCGAGCACTGTGCAAAACAAATGGAGACAATTACGGCACAGCAAGGAAAGAAATTAATCTAATGATCTTATAGGGGCTCAGCAGCCATGAGCCGATTAGTTGTGAGGGGAAAGAATGACGAGAAACTTGGCTGAACATGATTTTTCCACTCTCCTTATGGCCATTTGTAGCATATCCCCTTCTTTTGGTGAAAAGAGAGGCCCTCTGAGGCACCCGTGTAGTCATGGAGGACCACATGAGTCTGTGAAGCCCTCAGGACAGACAGGTCGGGAAGGCTGGGGGTGTTCAGCCTGGAGAAGAGAAGGATCTGGGGAGACCCTAAAACCCCTTCCAGCTCCAAGAGCTGGAGATGGACTTGGGAGAAGCGTCTGGAGAAAGAGAACAAGGCTGGAATGGCTTCACATCGACAGAGGACAAGGCCAGAGTCCTGCGAGCCCCTCACGCCGGCAGCTGCCTCTGTGTGATTTGGTGTCCATGCCCATGTCACAGACAACAGACAAAAGAAACAGCCAGAGGCTTCCCCTCCCCTTCCCGAAAAACACCAGATGATCCCAGACTGTTCCTCCCACCGCTAGAGAGCTGCCAAGTAAAGCCTCCTGGGGGCCGCAGGGTGGGAAGGCAATACCCAGAAGTTTGAGGGGAGAACATATGGAGATGCCGGCACATTGTGCCCCATCCCCTGGAGCAGGACAGCCCCTGTGACCACCTCCATGCCATCCTGATGTCAGCTGCAAGATACGTGAGCAATGAAACTCCTCAGCTCAGAGGAGGACCTTGCTCCCTCAGGGGTGAGGAGCCCTGTCTGGGAGGTCACAGGCACAGGGAGAACAGCAAGGAATCTCCATAAGCCTCTGAAACAGAACCACAGCCACAGCCACAGCTGTGGGAGAGAGCAGAGCACCTCGAGCCCCGTGTGATGGGTGAATATGACTTTCATGGTTAATTCAATCTGTGGGGCCATTCCCAGGTGAGGGATGTGACTTGGCTTTGCTCCTCCAGCATCCTCCACTGCCCATTGCCTCCCCTGGGGAGTGACAACTGGGCGCTGGGATCATGGGAGAGGCAAAACTGATGACCAGCAGCTTCCTCAGGTCCAAATGGAAGCACAGGCTATGAAACACATTAAATTCTGCTTTCTCCGTCCTCCCCAGTGTTGTCCATGCAGGTGGCCGAGAATCATAACATACCATAAAATGGTTTGGGTTGGAAAGGACCTTAAAGATCTTCCACCTCCACCCCCTGCCATGGGCAGCGACACCTTCCACTGCATCAGGTTGCTCCAAGCCCTGTTCAGAGAAAATCAGCTCCTGTGGGTTTAGCACCCTGAAACTGCCCCATCAGCAGCTCGGATGGTGTCAGTTCAGTGACTCACAGCAGAATTTAATATTCTTAGAAGAGATAAATGTCTCAGCAGCAAGGGCAGATTTATTTGCTGCAGGGGAATGAGCTGCCACAGGGTCAGGTCAGAGACTGCTCATCCACTTTGGGGTCTGTGGGGCCAAGCTGACCCCCAGCCCCCTGTCCTGTACCCATGGCTCAGTGTGGAAGGGTTAATTTGCCCTATTTTTGCCAGGATGGAAAGCAGTTATCAGCAGGAGTGAGATGGGGAGTTATTTTCTTTCCTAGAAACCTCTCACTGTGGTACCAGCTGCTCTTTTTCGAAGCACCCACCTATTCACAGGGAAAAAGCCAGCTCAGTGTTTGGGAGTTTGTCTTTCCTGGGCTGGACTGAGAGGAGGGAGCATCCTCGGTACATCCTTTGGGGCAGCGGGGCCAGCAGCCCTGGGCTGAAGGCGGCAGAAATACAATATTTTGTCAATTGCTCCATCTAGTGCCATTTCGGCAGAAAAAGCATCAGGAGCACAGCACTCGGAGCTGCCGAGGCTGCTGTGCTGGGGCCTGGGCAGCTCTCCCTGGCTGGGGTCTGGAGTGATTCCATGAGGATATGCCAGGTCCCAGCCCTGGTCCAGCTCTTACCCTGCAGACCCAGGGCCAAGAATCTTTGTTTTCTTTATCCTGTTTCTCTCACCCATGTAAACCTTTACATGGAAACATCTGTCCTGGAAAACGTGACATTCCTTTTGAGCATTTTCAACTGTATTAAGAAATCCTTTAGGTCAAATGGGGCTTGGAGCAACCTGGGATAGTGGAAGGCGTTCCTGCCCATGGAAGGGAGTTGAAGTAAGATGAGCTTTAAGGTCCCTTCCAACCCAAACCATTCTGGGATCTGGTGATTCTAAATAAAGAAGGAATAAAGAGTTTATGTTGCACTGCATATTTATCTTTTTTTTTTTTTTTGTGTGTAGGAATTGAGAATAAACTCTGCTTCAACCCCACCAGACTAGGGAAAGCAGCAGAGCCCTTGGAACCCACTTGGAAAAGTCTAAAACCAAAGTCAAGGTGATCCTTGTTCCTTTTCCATTTGGGATGCTGCAGAGCATGATCTGATATGCTGCCACCTCAAAAGGTCCAGATGTCACAGAAATGTGCATGTTAGGGAACCAAATGTCCATTGCTGCTAAAAGGGACAACAATGATCATGACAGTGTTTAACCAGGATGTAAATACAGAGGTATTACATGGAGAAGGATGATAATGGAATTATGTACCAGTGCTCACCATAAATGTAAATTTTATACACGTGTGATGTTAAATTAATTCATTCCAGCTCTTTCAAGTGAAGGGACATTAACTACTCCATCTCAGCATAATCACATTACCTCAACAGGCTCTATGTATGTCACACTTCCAGGGTGGTAATCACCATGTGATTAATTACAGGGAGTTTAAAGGCATTACAGCAATTCTTTATGCAGCAGCACAATGTGCTGGAGTCCCCCCATCCCTCCAGGCTGACCTGCTGTCCCCACTGGCCCACTCACCACCATGATGGTCCACATCACTGCCTGAGCACCGACTCAGGCTGCACCCAACAGGTGCTTCTGAAGCTCAGTGCTTGGCTGCAGGGATCACACCTGGACAGGTGATGTCCCCTGGCAAACTCACACAGCAGAGAGGACACAAAACCTTACAGCAGCTCAACGCCACTCTTCTGAAGAAGTCTAAATATCAGCATACCTTTGTTGTGAGTTGACCAGGAAATGTGAACAGCCTTAGGATGGCTCCTGGTGATGTGTGGGATGTCTTGGTGCTGTCACTGAGAACTGCAGGTTATTCCAGGTCTCTTCAGGTGAGGAAGCTGATGAAGTGATGTGTACAGCTCATGGCTGTGCTTAAAAGCGAAGGCTTTGACAGCTGAGTCCAAAAAACAAGGCAGGAGAATCTTTAGGACGAGAGGAAATACCCTCAAGTTATGCCAGAGGAGGCTTAGATTGGATACCAGAGAAATTTCCTTCACAGGGGGGTTGTCAAAGCTGCCCAGGGCAGTGGTGGAATCCCCACCCCTGGAGGGATTTAAAAGCCATGTAGATGTGGCACCTGGGGACATGGGGTAGTGGTGGACTTGGCAGCGCTGGGGGAACAGTTGGATTTAGAGGACTTTCCCAACCTTAATCATTGTGTGATTCCATGTATCAGTGAAAATGGTGGTGACTGGCGCCTCTGAAGGGCTGTGAGATGCCTGTTGTACAGATGCTCCTCCCGTGAGCACCCTTTGTGTGCTGATTTTGATTCCTCTGCCACAACTACGGTCACTCCACCCCTTCATCTTCACCCCCCTGTTCTTGCTGCCTCCACCAGATCCTCAGTGTCTCACCTGAGCTGTTCTTGTTGTGTCCCCCCCGATTAAAAGTTAACCCCGATGGGTGGCTGTAGCTTCCTGAGGGAGGACAGGTGTCCAGGGATGTGACAATCCTGCTACCTGGCACCACAGCCTCCCACTGCTCCGACCGCAACTGCTGCTCCCGCTCCCTGAAAAAAGCAACCACAGCCCTGCTTGGAACAGCAAACCAAGACATCTCATGCAACAGCTCTTAACAATGACTTAAATAAAAAAATAAAAATAAATAATAAAAAAAATGCACATCTGCTTATGTAACCGAGCTTTATTTAGAATCTCTGAAGTCATAAAACGCCTTGTTTTACTGAGATACGTAAACATACAATCAGGAGGTTTAATTGCTTTTTTTTTTTCCCTTGCGCAGAAATAAAGTTTTAAACAAACCAGAGCACCTCAACCCAGACAAGCGTAATGCAGATTTAATTATCTGACTTGGTCCTGTACATGGAGCACACGCTTCTCCACATGGTCACTGGTTTATCAATTAGTTGCAATATAATTTTTTGGCAGTAATATATTCAACACACAAAGTGCAAATTACAAGAAGCAGAAAATGTTCTCTCTCCTTCTGAGCAACGAGAAGTGCAAAATATCTCAGCCTATAAATTCTATTATTTACGTATATGAACTGTATGTGCATCACGGGCTAATAAATAGCCACGTAAAACTTCATCCATTAAATGTGGCAACATCTTAAAGTCGGAATGCAATGGCTATAAAAACAGAGGACAGAGGAATCATTCCCTTTGGTTGATAAATCCCATTCATGATTTCTGAGGGTACCTCTTCACATCTCACCTTTAACTCCTGCACACCCTGGACACTTTTGCAACCGAGGCAGTTTGTTAAACATTCCCCAATTTGCTACATCTGGAGATATTTGTGCATCTACAATCAGGAC
This sequence comes from Pitta sordida, assembly GCA_013390025.1. Taxonomy (NCBI): domain Eukaryota; kingdom Metazoa; phylum Chordata; class Aves; order Passeriformes; family Pittidae; genus Pitta; species Pitta sordida. The sequence goes on from WEKX01020268.1 coordinate 38,946, forward strand.
TCCACTAACACTTCACTTGGCAAATTAAACAGGACAGTGGGAATCCATAGAAAACAAGAAGTCTCTTCCAGGCACTATTAAGGGAATACCCACCTATGGTTCCAGCAGGCTAAATGCACTTTGTGATTACCTCAAGTTATGGAAAACTTTCCAAGAGAATAAGGAAAACCCTTTTCCAAGAGAACTAATTGCAGCATTCCTGTCTCAGTGTAGTCCACCTCGCTTCAGGACCTGTCCTTGTACGTAAAATTGGGAAAACCCCACTAAACTACACAGAACAAATGTACCTTTAATACATCCCTGCAGCACTCAGTCACTACAGAGGAGATTTCGAATCTTCTTTAGATTTAATTCCTGGACTTTTTCACACAAAATGAGCAGCCAATTCTTACCCCACCTCCCCTTTCATTTCTCCCGGCTACATCATCATTATAAATTATACCAAACAGTCCAAATCAGACCGGGCTGCTTCCTCCAAAACCCTCCTGCTCCTCTGCAGAGGGAGATTAACCCACAATGCCTTGCAGTGCCATGAATCTGCCTGCCAAATTCATTTGCTAAATCACTAAGGCCACGGTCATATAATCACTGCAGGAATGGCTGTGACATGGAATGGAGTCGCTCATTTTTGGGGTGAATGTTCCTGCATCCCATCTCCGGGGTGGGGCTGGCCCAGTGCAGGACTGGCCTTGTAAAGGCTCCTCTTGGGCTTCAGCACACTCGACTAGGCTTAGCTTAAAGCAAAAAAACATCTGGGGGCTTCAACTGAGCTGTCCAATTCGCTGGAGGGGGCTGAGGAACATCATCCCAAACCGAAGCTTTGGGAGATCATCTCACCCCTGCCTGGCGGTGCCTGGGATTACCCAAACTTGAACAGCCCCAAGAGTGAAGCATCCTCTGTGATCCGTGAAAGCCTCTTCCTGCCCTACCTGATCCTGTGAGACCCTTGGAAATGTGAATCAGTTTGCTCCTTCGGATGAACTCAACTGAACCTTAAAGACACAATGGGCTCTGGGGGACTGCTCACCGTCATTCCTGGAATTACAGGATCACATTCCTGAAGCAAACTTTTTGTCTTTATTAGAGGTTCAGGATGAACAATTATGCTGCGACTTGGCACGACAACAACTGCCTTTGTATGCAACATGCCTGGCATATATCAGCACATTTCTTCTTAAAAAATATAATTAGAATAGAATGAGCTGCGCTGTTGTTGTTCATGCTGCCTAAATATCTGAAAAGGCTCAAACACTTAAAAAGCCTAAAAAAATAAATTTCCCTCTCCCCTCGTTTATTTTTCATGCTAAAGGCTGCAAATTGACACATCACAGTAATTACCTCTGACTAACTTCCATAGACCTACCCAAAGAGATAAACATGAGAAGTTCACATTTGACTATCAGACTTACTGTGCCGAGCACAAATAATTTCCCAGAGGAGAATTTGATATTTCATCATTTGGAACAGTGGTAATTTAATTACATTGCTAATGTTTTCTGGCATACTTGAAAGAACAATTAGCATAAGTAAATCATGACTGAGATGACAAGTCACTCGGCATTTATTTCTGCTCATCAGATGAGATCAGTTGATGATCTGAATTCTCTTTTGTGTGTGAATTGATTCCAGGTTCAGCAGTTGCAACCGGGGTTCAGCCTAGTGGGGATAAACTGATGCATTAAATAAAGCAAAACGGATATTGTTCTTTGAAGTTTCTTAATTAAACTTGTCCAGCGAAACCTCGAAAGCCACCAGAAGTCGGGGAGGGTGGGGAGAAAGGCTGATAAATGTGGAAGGCTAAATGAAGCTGGAGATTCACACTACCCTGCCTGGCAACGGGGGTGGAGGAGGGAATACTGACTCATTTTTGCCAGGGTTTGCTTTACATCAGGGCTGAGCAGGATTATTATAGCTCTACTGATGTTCTAAAATAATTGTATTTATCTCCGCGAGCGCGGTGACATTCACGACAACACCGTTAATGTCACCGTTCCTTTCTGGCGCTTCAGAATAGCCACAGCCTGTTCATGGGTGACACCTTCCAGAGCCTCCCCGTTCACTGCCACGATCTGATCCCCACGTTTCAATCTGCCGTCGTCTGCAGCTGCTCCCTGCAAGGGAAAGGCAGGTGTGTGAGCAGCGGGACACGCAGCCCTCCCGCCCCCTCGGAACGCCCGGGTGGAATGAGGAGGGATGGAGCACTGGAAATCCCACCGGGACTGGGTGAAATGACAGTGCTGAGGTTTCCCTGAGAGTGCTTCCAACTCATGGCTCACCCTGCAAAACGCAGCCCTGGGGCAGAAGAGAATTGGCTCACCCCCGGAAAAAAGAGCCAGTCTGGATTTTATAACTATGGAGCAGTTTGTTAAAGCAGCATTTAAAGGTACTCCACACCCAGGGCTGAGGAACGGGTCAAAAAGTGGGGAGGGAGAGAGACACAGACAGAGCTCATACAGCAGAACCACCTGGGCACTGCCCAAGGCTCTGCTCAAGAAATGGCCTCAAACTGTGCCATTTAGAAGTTTAAACTGACTATCAGGAAAATTTTGTTCACCAAAAGGTTGTCAAGCCCTGGCACAGCTGCCCAAGGCAGTGGTGGAGTCCCCATCCCTGGAAGGAGTTGAAAAGCATGTGGATGTGGCACTCGGGAACATGGGTTAGTGGTGGGCTTGGCAGTGCTGGGGGATGGTAGGACTTGGTCTTAGAGGATTTTTCCAACCTAAACAACTCTACGATGGTCCTGAGAAGCTCCCACAGGGCTTTAGAAATGGCTGTTCTCCTGCAGAGGCCTCAGTGCAGCTCATTTCTCTAAACCCCAAGTCCTGCCTGCCCAGAGGTTGGTTCATGGTGTCTGTTTCTGCTCCACAGCCCCACCAGTGACTGCAGTAAATTTAGCTTCCATTTAAGGTTTCTCAACCACGCTCGCATCTAGAAACTTGTAACCCTAAGCATCAGTTGGAAGACAAAGTATCAAAATAATAAAAAATTGTCAAAAGACCAGATATTTGTGCTCTGAGCTTCAGAATAACAGAAGCAAGAGACAAGACTTCTAGTCCACCTTCAGACAGTTCTCTTCATTACATCATCTCTCCTGCTGACACAAAGAACAGCAGGTAGGCACAGGACCAGCCACCGTGGGTGAGGGGTCCCTAATTCCCACTGTCTTCCTTTCCTCCCCCCCATTTCCAGATCTCCCTTCATGTGGCCACACCTGACATATCTTGCTGGCCCACACTGAGCTCATTCTAGCACGGGGATGGATGGAGAAAGGGGCAGTTCTCCACAGCAATGCCCACTCTGGGGTTGTGCTGTACTGTGGTTCTTCCTCAGCCTTGGGGGCCAGAGCTCTGCTGTATCTGGCAGGGACCCCCAGTCCTTCCCAGACACTCGGGGTTGGGGTCACGGGTGGGTTCATTTCTAGTTTTTCAGCTGAAGTTCATCCACAAAATACAACATCTCTGCAACTGCCTCCCTCCTGCACAGTGGGAAAAATGATGCCCCCATACCTCTTGGAAGGCTGAGATTTACAGACAGAAAACTGCCTTATAAATATTTCAATGTACGAAACCAAGTTTCCCAAGTACACAGAGCAATTTTGCTGAGATAAAGTATCTTGTTTCAGCCATCAGGAATATGAAATACAAACTGAGAAAGCCAGCTGTGAGTTCTGGGTCCACAAACTCACATCGATGTACTCAGATAGTACATTTTGCTTTCTACTACATAATATATTATCCAAGCCAAATCTTAAGATTTATTTTTAAAGATAATACAGAAAAAAAGGGAGAAAACAAAAAAGAAAAGATACCTTGGCAAATATAGTCTTGACATAAATGGGCAGGTCTCCATGGGGACTTCCATACCCCCCTACAATACTAAATCCCAGTCCATCAGAGCCTTTCTCCAAAGTAATAATCTTAGGCTGAGGTGCTCTGAAAACACAATAAATATCACTTAGAATAGCAATGTCTGCCTCTGGGGACTTCAAGCAGAAGGAACACTCAGAGACACATTTATCTATCATGGATTTTTTCACACAGTCACAAACCATGACCCAAACCCCTCCTGCACAGCCCAGAGTTCAAATGTTGCTCCGTGTGCTTCAGCTCCTCATTTGGGAAATGCTTCTTTTTAATAAGAGCTCACCAGGAGCACTTATCTCTGAGGCAGAAAGGAGACTGCCCTGATCAGCAGTCGCTGTGTGTAATAAAGGAGTTTGCTTTCTTTAGTCTAAGTGGCACCTGCAACCATTTGCTTCCAGCAGAATTTTATTTTATGGCTTCAGAGGAATGAGTCTAACAGGGTGCAGCCAGGAACACTCGTGTTTACAGTCTCAGCTCTACCCAGGCTCTGTGGGCTGACAGTCCATATCTGACCCACATCATCACAACCCCAGGGTGCATCACTGTGAACCTGAACTCTTCAGGGACTTTAATATCCTACACTGAGGAAAGGAGGATTTTATTGTTTTGGTGGAATTTAGACCACTCGGGAATATGTCCATATCAAATTGGAAATTAGTAATTTCTACATATGTGGAAAGAACTCGTGGGGACAAAAGGTGGTGAGGCAGTGGAAGAGGCAGTGGTGGGTCACCATCCCTGGAGGGATTTAAAAGCTGTGAGGATGTGGCACTTGGGGACACGGGTTAGTGGTGGCCTTGGCAGTGCTGGGGAATGGTTGCACTCAATGATCTCAGAGGGCTTTTCCAACCTAAATGATTCTCTGATTCTGTGAAAGCTGTTTGACATCTTCCACCCATCTAAAGGTGCAGCTCATGCTCACTAATATCCAGGCATTTTTAGGACTGAATAAACACAGGCAACTACCCAATTCTGCTTCAAGTTTTCACATCCAAATTTCCTTACTGCTTTGATATAAAATAAAACACAAATCCTTTCGTGAAGCAAGCAATTCTCCTTGGAGAGCAGCAATAAAAACAGTCTCTCACATTGTAAGACTAAAGAATGCAGCGTAAATAGCTCAACTTTTATACTCAAACCCCCTGAGGTAGGCCAGCAACTCGCATCTCAGCTTCTTAAAATAAATGGAATGAATCAAAGAATGAAAATGAAGAACATAATGAAGCTGATGAACTGAAATGAAGATCAAATGAATTTCAGAATGATAACTGGGATGCTTTAAGCTGCCCTGAAAAGCACAGGATGGAGGATGATGCACGGGAGGGCTCGATCTCTAACTTCCATCACCACACACAAGTGCTGCAAATAGAAATTATTTGAATCAGATTTTTTTTGAATTGTAAAGCTAAAAGGATCCAAAAGACAAAGGAAGTTCTGGGACATGCTTTGAAAGGTCTTTTTAACACATCTTCCCTCAGTGTGCCAATAACAAATTATTTCAAATTGCTAGGATTGTAACTCCCTCCAGGCAAGGAAGTCAACAGACAAGGGCAGGACAACCATGTCAGCATAAACTTTGCTAAAGAGATTCTTTTTAAATACCCAGAAGTAGTGCTTGGAAACACATTTTGTGCTTCTTTACTCAAGCAATTTCTGTCAGCAGATGAAGACGGATGTGAGCCCACAATCAGCTTGGAGAAGGTCACAGTTTTCATGTTAAAGGTGATGGAAAATTAGGGAGCAATGGGAGAGACCTCCTGCACCATCCCCTTGCATGAGACCCACGTCAGCTCTGCAGGGGAGCAGGAACTTACTCGGGATCTTCGGCAGGATGCTCCGAGGATGAGTTCAGGGTGCACCCTGCAGACATGCTCTCCAGCTGGGTGGCAATGGCGCTGATGTTGGTGTCAGCCACAACCTGAGCAACAGGGATCAAAAAATATTGTCTGTGTTCACTTCACACCAAAACCATCTTGGCTAATCAGGCAGAGAATAAGATGGTACACTGCAAAAATCAATTGTTTTGACTTTTTTCCTCAAGAAAATGTTAAGTGAAAGTCCTACTCTCATCAGTCTCCTACTAATTCGGTTCTTTCAAATAACAAATAACACCTTTCTGGGGGTTAAATGCAAACTTTGCTCTGAAGCTTTCTCGTGCTTCCACATGATCATCACTCAGGTGCTGAGCAGATGGGAACAGTCCTCCTGGATTATCCAGAGGAAGAAGTTACTTTGTCAAGGGAACAGAGTCAACACAAGGGGTCCGGGATCAGACTTGAAAATAAAGGTCTTCCACAGAGCCCACCACAACCTTTAACAAATACTGAGATCCAGGGGACTATTGGGCAAAGGCCCTGAAATACCTCAGATTTGCTTGTTTGCTGAGCAGGAACAAATTAATCCTTGGTTTCAACTTTTCTGCAAATTTTGGCATGAACTTAACCAACTGGATTGTTAAATTTCCCACTTCTGGTTCCTCTGCTATTCTGAAACCATCACAAATGGTGCTCTGAGGGCTGCAGCACCTTTCTGTGGAGTCAGGCTGGAGGGATTCAGCTCCAGGGAGACCTAAGGGCCCCTTCCAGTGAATAAAGAAGCTCCAAGAGAGCTGGAGAGGGACTCTGGACATGGGAATGGAGTGACAGGACAAGGTGAAGTGGCTTCCCATAGGGCAGGGTTAGATGGAATATTGGGAAGGAATTCTTCCCTGTGAGGGTGGTGAGGCACTGGCACTAACTTTTTTTTTAACTTTTATCGATGCTGATTTTTTACTTTGCTTTTTTCTCTGGAAAAAAATCGAAGAGACCACCATGAAGTGGTTTGAAGTACTCACAGCTGAAAGGACATCAATCTCCCAACAGCTACACGCTGTGGTTATCCCCTAACTCCATCTCCCTCTGAGGAGATATTCTTCTCTGCCTGACGTTTACTGCCTCAGCCCAGAGACAGTGAAAAACAGCCAGGAGGTGTATTTCCAATATTTCCTCTAGCTATCTATGGCCTTATTTCATCTAAAGTGAAACAGGTAAGTACCTTTTCAAAATAAAAAATCCTTTCTATAAATCTTCTGTTTTAAATGAACGCTCGCAATTCTTCCACCACAGTATTTCCCTCCTTCCTAATCATTTGGAGCCAAGAAGGTGATGGAGCCAAGAGGTTCTCATGCAAATTTTGCATCCCAGGACTCAGGTTCCAGGATGAATGAAGGGGTCCAGCAGACAAGCACCTGGCTCAGCCAGCAAAGACACCACTAAGGTTTCCTTCCCGCGGCATTAGGGTAAGGAACGCCAGCCAGGATTTGTTGTGTTTTGTTGTTCAATAAAACGAGGGCAAAATAAATCTATATTCAAAAATCTTCAGCTGGCAGTAAGAACGTATCAGAGTTCAACAACCTTGTAAAAAAGCTTCCCCTTATCTCATTACTACACCTGCAGAAAAGAAATTAAATTAAACCAAAGCATCAAAACAGCCGAAAGGGATGATTGTTCCCCTGAGACCTTAATCTCCCATTTGCAAACAGCATTTGCAAACTCCTTTACCATCCTTCCCAGGATGTTCCCATAATAAGCCTTTCCACACCGCTGAACGCAATTATCTGACCTTTCAAAGCAGTTTGCCATGAAGTGGTCTAACCTGATAATAAATAGAATTACTTAATGACACATCAGTCATGATTATCACAGCGATAGGATTGTTTCAGTTAGGTTTGTTTTAAGAAATAAGGGCAGTTTGGGGATGGAGAGGAACGTGGGGTTGGTGTGTGGGGGAAATGTGTCACCGCTCCACGGCAAGGCCTCCACGCTACCCCCAGTATTAAAACACAACATCCCACCTTCACAGAACAGATTTATAATAGAAAAAAAACAGACTCCATTCCATCAGAATAAACCTGTATCATTGGTAAAGACTATTAAGCTCATTTCAAGCCACACAGCAAAAACACGGAAGAAAAAAGGTCAACTGACAAACCCAAAGACATTTTTAGAAGAACCTCTTTAACCCAAAGACATTTCTAGCAGAGGCTCTTTGTTTATGTGAGTGACCAAGTGGCAGTGGGCTCCACCAGGGATATTTTTAAATCCTTGATGAGGGGCAATACTCTATTACAGCTTTCAAGATGAGCAATTCTGGGTTGTGCAGCAAGCTTTCATTTTCTATTCAGGGAATACTGGTGACACGAAAAGTGAAATTACTCCACGTTAGTATCAATATGATAACTATAATTTAACAGAGACTCCTCAGCTGGGGTATATCTCTGTGTTTCCTTTGACTTCAACGTAGCTACACAAATACACCATCTGTTCTGGAACTGGCTCATCACTTACCAGGTCAGCAGTTCATGGACAGACAAAACAAAGAACAAGCAAGTCTAAAACTGAGTTTATTATCATTTAATTTCCTCTCCTCCACCTTTTTCTTTTCTGTTTTTCCCCTCCTCCCATTTCTGTTGTAATGCAAGCAAGAAGCTTGCAAAAATCCCTCAGGATGTGCTCCAATCCAAACTGCTGTGACGATACAGAGAATTAGAGTAGATTTTAGTGGTGTCTTCAGCTTGTTTCCCAATTGTTACAATAACTCTGTAAACGAGTAGAATTTTGAATTCTATCTGGCAAGTATTTTCCCCACTTTTCGTGTAAACAGAAAAATAAACCAAAGATGAGTATCTTGGCAGGCAGCAATTAGAACCAATGTGGCAGAAGATGTCTAGCAGAGAAACACAGCAGTGACAGCCCTGTTTTCTCTCTTGAGCGTTTTTATTCATTACCTGCAGAACAATCAGTTCTAGGCAGCACTGTCTTAATGATGACTCTACCATTTTTCCTAAAAGCTGCCAAAATTTCTTTCATGATTAAGGAAACTGCGGGCAGTCGGGTCCCAGTCTTGTTCCATCATTCACACACATACACAGAGAAGAATTCCTTGTTCCTGGTTAAGTTCAAATTCAAAAAAAACCCACCCCCCCCACAACTTGGAAGCTTGTTGATTTATCATGTGTAGCAACAAGTTATTCTGTTCCCTTTGTTCCGCTTTATACAATCATGCTCACAGCCTGCATGAATGGCAATAAAGAATTTTTGAATGGAAATGATTTCTTGCTTTCATTCTGTAAAATTCCCATCAGCAGGCACCCTGCAATTCTGTGATGCCTCGTGCCAGTGATGCTCAGGTTTGGTTGGTTTTTTTTTTTTCCCTATTCCCGAATGCCATTTATCTACCCTGGTGCAGCTGCATGTTCGATTTATCACCATACCTGCAGGATAATGCTCCCATAAGCATTCTTCAGTAGATTAACAGCATCTGCATGAGACAGCCCATCCAAAGGTTGCCCATTAATACTGACAATCCGATCTCCAACCTGAAAGTACAACAGGAATGGAAAATTACTACCATTAGGAAAAAAAATAAAATTAAGAATGCTGAAAATTCCTCGTGAACTTGGCACTGCAGTCATGCTTCTCTTTTGCAGGATCCCTTTTTGTGAGGATTCTGCACTGCTCGTGATCATTTCCCATTCTTCAGAGCAAGGACAACACGGTTTTTTTTAAAACTAACAATATGATCAAAGAAACAAAGATGGATTGTGTTTTACTCTTGCCATTTGCAAGCAGAGAGAGGGAGATTTTCACTGCTGTCCTCCCATCCAGAAAGGATTCATTTGTGGCTGCACGTGCAGACACGTTCATATTCTTCCAGACCTTGTAAACACGTGCTGAATGTTGTATAGGAAGGTAGGAACTTATTATATTAATGTAATTAACCTGGATGACTTCTTCTTAGACATAAAAATGATGGTGACCCTGGCACTTAGTGATGTTGTTTAATTCTCTGGGAGACACAGCATGAATTCAGCAGCACGTCCTAATGAATCTCACGGGCCAAAGCCTCAGGATCTGCATAAAAAGTTCTTTTCAGTTCTCATGATTCCTTGAAACTCTCTCTAAAACTTTAAGTGTTCACCACAGTCATCCCTGGAACCCACATTTGCTGCAGGTTTTAATACAATGCCTTGTTTTGGTGTTTCTTTGTAAAGGCCTTAAGAACAAACAACTTCTGCTTTCTACCTGGTCTGAGCTCTAAATGATGCCCAGTCTGGGGTTCCCAAAACACTTGTGGTTTCCAGAGAGCCTGTTGCTGCCTGAGTCTGGATGAACATACACATTTAAAGACCACTGCAAAGGCACTTAAGTTCTTTCTCTTAACAGCACTGTTCCAATGCAGGCAACAACTGCCATTATTCCAAGACACAATTTAATTAAAATGGGAAGGGAAGTGCCAATTTCTATTGCTGCGGGGTTTTTTGTTTTGATTTTTTACAAGAAGAGGCAAAGTAGTCTATGAGATTATCCAAGTGATGGGATATATAGGAGTGACTGAGGGTCCCTCTCTGTGGGACACAAGGCAGATAAAACAGAAAATACTGAGGACTCCTCTACTCACTCTGAGTCTTTGGGTCCTTGCAGCCACACCACTGGCTTGAATCATGGCGATGAAAATGGGAATATCTCCCAATGGACTGCCCTTCCCTCCTGCTATGCTGATTCCAAGGGCATCATTTGGGCCCTGAAAGACAGCAAAACAGAACATTTGGAACTGGGGTTAGATGGTGAGTTGGACTAGATGATCCTTATGGGTCCCTTCCAACTCATAATATTCTGTGAATTCTGTGAACTTGTAGGGGCCCCGTGTTCAGGGTATGGCAACAACTGAGTCATTTGTGGAACAAGGTTTGACAGACACGAGCATCCTCACACAAGGCCCCAAACACACCCAACATCCAACTGCAAACACAAATTATGTGATTTGACTCGTGAGAAACATGATGAAAATGAACAACTCCAGTGAAAGGAGTCAGCTTTACCAACTGATAGAAAATAACTCACTGACCCTCGTTATCTCCACAGTCCTCGGGCCCATATCGGCTCCTACTAATAAAGAAACAAACAATTAGCTTCTGTAATTAAGAGATAATATAATTAAGAGATAACACTGTCAGGTGACAACGGTCCCTTGCTGCCCAGGCAGTTATCACCAAGCAGGAGTGGAGCCTTCCTGTGCCAAAGCAGGCAGGGCTGCTCACGTGAGGAGGAGGAAGGATGAATACAGGCCTAATCCCTCCGGCTGACGGATGTCACCGTGACACCCGTTGTAGCCCAGCCACAATCTGTGGAGCAGCAGCACTCTGCCAGCCTGGAGAACAGCCCTATTGTGCCTTCACTCAATTAAAGATTGGCTTATTATTCCTAAATCAGAGTGTTCCTGCACAAAGGGCACACGGCTGGTGTGGGTCCATTGATTTCCCTCTTCCCGTTTTGTGCTGTATTGGTAAATAATAGACAGGCAGGAAGTCTGGCTGGTGTGTATCTGATCACAGGGCATTGGTAAGTACTCAGAAGTATCAGAAAAAGGGAAGGAAAAAGGGAAGGAATAAGGAAAAGGCAAAAGGAAATAAGGGAAAGAGAAGAAAGGGGAGTAGGGAAAGGGAAAAGGGAAAAGAGTAGAAGAAATGAGAGAGGGGAAAGGGGAAACAAAGGAAAGGAAGACTTCAGACTAAACAGCCCATGGTGTAATCAGATCCTGGGCTCTGCAACACCAACCCATACCTGGATCACCTTTAATTAAACTATTTAAGAGCCTTTTAGAAGGCAGGCAGAATTAGTCTCTTCCAAAATCCCATGATTCTCATTGCTCCACCCCAGCATTCCCCATGGCCATGCAGGTGTGCCTGTGCAGGTACCTGCTGTGGGTGCAGAAGGCAGCACTGCCAAGGTCTGTGGCAGTGGAAAGCCCAGCTCTGGGTCTATGGATCAGGGTATGAGGACATGCCCCCTCAGTGCTGCAGGGCCCTTCCACACAGCACAAGAAGGGCTGCCCAGAAGCCACCAGCCTCCTCCAGTGTGTCCAAACTGGCACAAGAAATGTCTTCTACTCCTGCTCATGGTCAGGCATGAGCGGAGACACCCAGCTCCTGGAACAGGCTCTCCACGAGCTACTGAGGGTCATAGATTTAACACTTGCTAAAAATCTGCAAATTGCAAACTGGGCACTGTGGCTTTCTCATTACGAAACACCCCTTTATACACTCAAGAGCAACAAAGATATAAATGAAGTGGTGGCAGCTTTATTCCCTGAGAAAACTGTTTCTAATGCGAGAACCATGCCTGTGCTAAGCCTCTGACAAGGGCGTCAGGGAATAGCTGGGCACAGGAATTCTGCACTTAAAATAGAGGAGCCATTACTCCTGCAGTAGACAGACATAAAAATAATGTCATCTGCTGGAAAGTGTTTGGGTCTGAAAACATCAGTGGGACGTCTTCTGGGAGGCTGAGCAGGAAAACCACCTTCAAGTATTCATTGTTGCTTTTTAAAGCAGCCCAAATATAAGGCAAATCACAGACAGTTTTCTGACAGCTGCCCAGATTATACCTGAGTTTCTCTGAGACACGTCTGCTGAAGATCTTTTTGTGCTGACAAAATTCTGCAAGGTGGAGAGGACCGGAGCAAGAGCAGGGTGGAAGTGGCTGTGGGCACTCTGCTGGCTCGCCTGAAGTTAAATGAATAAAACCCTGTGAGTCAAACTCAAACGTTAACTTTAAACCAGATCCTGCAACACATGGGCACAGCTGTGCTCTGTGCCAACCAGCCTGGAAATGCCACATTGGCCACGCAAGTGCAAATCCCTTTGGTATGGGAAGCCTACCAAAATCTCCTCCCAGTGGTTGAGTCACCATCCCTGGAGGGATTTAAAAGCTGTGTGGATGCGGCACTTGGGGATGTGGGTGAGTGGTGGGATTGGCAGTGCTGGGGAACAGTTGGACTCGATGATCCTGGAGGGCTTTTCCATTCTACATAATTCTGTGGTGCTTCACTCCCTTATGTGCACACCTAATCCCAGTGTCTCCAAACCTGAGGGAAAGGGGAGATGTTGGGCACCTTCCCCTGATGCACTCTGCATGCATGAGGGACCCAGGGGGACACCAAACAGCTCCTCACTCACACGAGGCGGGGATAACATGAACACCCACCTAGCATTAATCTTTGCCATTTTAGTTGAAGATACTCAAATTGCTCCTTTCATTTGCCCAAGAACCCAGTCCCATTTCCAGAAGAACACGCCAGGTGCACAGGGAGAGCCTCCAAAGAGAGCTGCTTACTCATATCACCCTTCCTTGGCCATCCATTTCCAGCCCTTTTCCCTCTCTCCTTATCAGGCTTTATCCTCAGACTCTGCCCCTCAAGGAAACACAATTATCCATTTAGGAAGTGCATCTGAACAACAGGTTTCACCAAGGGCCAGACCTTTCCAACTGAGCCGCCTTCTACAAAACAAAGGTCTGATCTGTCCCTCTCCATCCACAGCAGAACTTTCTACCCCTAAACGCATTAGTCGGTGGATGAAACGCTCTGGCAGCATTTTTCCCCACTGACCAGAGTGCAGCTGTCAGTGACAAACACCAGGCAGAGCACAATTCCCACCTCGAGCTGCCAACCCACGGCCCAGTTAACATCATTTGCAACGCACGTGAAAGAAATCACTGTCCTGCACCACAAGACTTCTGTTTCTACTGCTGAAGGCATGCAGTGGCCCAAGAAAAAAGCCAAGTGAGGACAAAAGTTCTGGGTGCTTTTGGCCAGAGGCTTCCGAAACAGCGCTCGCAGTTGTGCAAATCATTCAAGCTGATTTGCTGCATCATCTGCCAAGATTTTTATAACTCTTGGAAGGCTTTTGCTGAGAAACATTTATTCAGTTTTTCAGAATCACCAAGTCACTTTGGAGCAGAGCAGTGAGATGAAGGCTCTCAAACGGCTCTGCATCAAGAAGATTAACTTTTCTTGTATTGAAAGAAATACAGGAATTACCAGGTTCCTCTAAAAGCCTCTTATGGCACAAAAAAGGGAGATGACATCATTTGATGAAAGTTTTTTACCTAGACTCATGTTAGGTATTATGGCATTTTGCTTTCCTTTCAGCTAAGAGTTTTACATGGTAAAACCAGGTGGATAATTTTCAGCTGCCACTTTCTGATTACATTGCTCTTGCTTAGGCTTCATGTTGATAAAATGGCTAAAAAAACCCCTGCAATACTTGACTGCTGTTCTTAACACAACCAGTACAACTTCCCTCTGTTACTTAATTTCTCCTTGCCTGCTGCATGCAGGGCAGATGTTTTTCCAGTGCTGTTTAGCCATTATTTTTAAAGCTGGCCTTAGCCCAGCTGTTCCCACATGGCTTCAGCCCTTCCTGGTACCTCACCCCCCAGCCAGCAGCCTGGGTCACCCTTTAGGAAGTGAAGAAATCATGGCCATACAATGATGATTTTGGCACCTTTGTGGGTTGTTCATGGACAAGCCTCTTACTGACCTCCCTAAAAACTCTCCTGCTTTTTCAGTTACATCTCCTCTAAGCTTCCTATGGGTCCTCCTCTCTGCTTCCAAAAACAAGCCCTTCTTTTAGCAGCCCTGGATCCCCTCAGTGTGCAGCTCCTCCTGGGGCAGAGAGGGGCCAAAATCCTCTGCAGCCATCCCCCTGCTGAGATCCACAGCTTGTCTCTCTCAGGTACACTGGCAACCGAAATATAATGGCAAAACAGTCACTCCTTGGAAGGAAAATCCATTAAAAAAGAAGTTTTCTGAGTCATTTGGCCTCGTTTCTCTCCCTTGCAACACTCCAGCTTTAATGTTAACTTGGTGTCTGAGCGGATTGGGGGGCACAGGGAGAGGGGAAAAGCCCTGCTCTGATTGAAAAATGAATTGTTGTCCTCGCTTCAGGTAAAAAGCAAGTGAAGCAGGAAATTGCTCTGTGTTTTCTTTGAGAGGAAAGCAGCTCTCATGTGGTTCTGCCCTAAGATAGGCGAAGATACAGTTCGGTTTCATTAACTCGTTTTGATTGACAAAACAGCTGCAGAAAATACATTCAAGAAGCTTTTGCAGGTCTAAAAAAGAAAATTTCAGAGCACTGTCATTTGAGAAAGACATTACAGATTTTTGGTGTGTCTTGGGAAGACAATCCTTAAAGCAATAAATACATTAATTACCTCTTCTACTTAATCAGCATTTCAGCAGCAGTTCAATACAGAAAAACTATGGGAATAAAGTACTTTTCCCCCCATCCTCAGCAGTGTCTGTGGAAGGACTGAGCCTCAAATGCACCATCCCTGTGCTCTGCCCTTCACACCTCCCTTTTATACACAGGAATTTGTCACTAACCTGACTGTTTTGGGATGTTTTCCGTGATGACAGCCATGATCCAGCTCGCAATCTCCCCAGCTCGAGATGCACCAGCCCTTGGGCACACTTGGGAAAAAACAAACAAAAAACCAACACAACCCCCCCCGCCACGATGTACAATTTAAGTAGACATATAGTATTTCATGCTCTCCTGGAGAGAATTATGTTTATATTCAGCAGCACAAGTCCGTGAAGAAAACCACAAGGAATGCTCAAAACATGAACATTTGTACTTAGACAATACAAAAAGTGGATTTAGGTTCATCCTGAAGGTTTATCCCGGTTGCTGAATTTAGTATGAATCTTCCTACTGGCAAACTGCAGATGGCCAATTACTCAGTAAAAACAAACGAAAAGCCCCCAACTCTTAAACAGACGTTTGAAAAGCCCTTCAGAGGAAAAATGCTGCAGAAAAGGGTGAATTTAACCCATATGGATCCAACTTAACAATATACCCTCATCTGACTGATTTCCAATTCTTAAATAGGTAAACCTTTGGCCAAGTACCAACCCTGAATGGAAAAAGCAAGGAAATAATTATCCTTTCCCTTCAAGAATGAAAGAAATCATGTGCAGGAACACTGGTGGTGATGGCAGGGGGAAAGCCCTTGTCTCCAGATGCAGTTTGGAACAGAACTGGATCTGCTGCGTTGCTCCCACAGGCTGGGAGCTGTACAAGGATCTAACACCAGGCACTCGTGGCCATCCCATCTTCTGTCCTCTCCCCCAACCCAAGCAGCCACGTGCTTTTTAAGGGAAAGAGGCAAGTTGTCCCAGAACTTCAGTGAAAAATCACTCCTGGATGATGGAAAGCTGTGCAGGAATGGATTTAAGCTGTGATTTTACAGCTGCAGCCAAGCCAAAGACATTTATTTCAGTTCTGGTTTGTATTGCTTCTCTGGTTTCCAAATATTTTCCTAACACATGAAATACACAGTTGCATGTTCAAGTAAATGCCTAAATACAAAATGTGTCTTTGTTTTCCTGCTTCATATCATCCAACTCCTAGAAATACATCGAGAAGTGATTTTTAAATGAACCTCCCAGTTATTCCAGATGAAATTCCTGTCTCGGTAATCACTTGGAGCTGTCCTGTGTATGGTAAATAGCACTTCAGGATAATTACCTTGCACAGTGTCAGTAACTGCAATTCAGTGTCTTAAAATGTATTCTGTACTCACCTTAAGTATAGTGGCAACAGTCTCTTGTGAGGCATTTCTCATATCCTCCCCATTTACAGACAAAATCTGATCTCCTTGAATTAATCTTCCATCTAGGTCTGCAGCACCTCCTTTAACAATGTCAGAGATAAACACTCCACTTCCATTTCTAACAATGCAAGAAGCATATGGCTAATTACACAATCCAATATTCTTTGGGAGACCAATTTAGATTACTTGCATCTAAGAGACATTAAAAGAAACCTGTGAGCAGGGTAAGAACTAGTTTTACATCCCATTCAACCATGTAAAGAATCGATGAGTTTTAAAACCATGCCATGTTTGGCTATATTTAATGTTGCCTTTCCCCTTGAACTGTTAGTTCTGACTGTATGATACATAAAGATTCATGAAAAACAGCATTTCGATGAATAAAAGGTCAAGGGTTGGTCTAAGATAGAGTTAAACTATCTCAAGGGACATGGTTTTAGTGGCGGACCTGGCAGGGTAAGGTTAAAGGTTGGACTCAATGATCTTAAGGCGGCTTTTTCAACCTAAATGGTTCTGTGATTCCACGGTGTGAGCTGGTGCCAGCTGCAATGCCAGGGTTTGGCATTTGGTATCCTTCGCCCTGAAGGACACACGACTTCACATCCCGAATTACACCTGGGTATCATTTAATTGACTTCAGCAATTGGGCTGCCCCTAAGGAGGAAATCCCCACTCTGCAGCACTCGGCAACAGCACAGAAAGTTTAGCCCAGAGGTAAAGGTGGGAGGGCTGGAGACTGTGATTACCATCTGCAGGGTAATTTACATAAGCTAAATTAATTACCCAATCCACAATCTGCTCCCAACACCTGGGTTGAACATCCCCACTCTTGTAAAAAAAACTGTTGCAGAAACTTTACTGACCATACACAGTCAGGATAATGACAGGATGATTGGTAGTAAAAGTCAACTATTTTTGGCAACAGAGGAGAGCAACCATATGACTCTTACACACAGACACTGAATGAGTGTCATGCCATAAATCCCTTCAAGAAAGATTAAAACTATCAGTGATCTAATAGCAATGGTTTGGAAGAGATCAGTAAAAAGTCACACTTTATTTAGCAGCTGTTACCTCCCTGACAGGAGGGTGGAGCCAGGTTGTGGTTGGCCTCATCCAGGTAACAAATGACAGCACATGAGGACACAAGTTTTGCCAGGGGAAGTTTGGGTTGGACATTGGGAAGAATTTCTTCACTGAAATGGTTGTCAAGCACTGGAAGGGGCTGCCCAAGGAGGTTTGGAGTCCCCATCCTTGGAGGTGTCCAAGGAAAGACTGAACACGTCACTCAGTGACAAGGTGGGGATGGGTCACGGGTTGATGATCCTGGGTTTTCCAACCTAAATGACTCTGTCACTTGGGTTCTGCTCTGTACTTGCAGAACTGCTCTCTGCGGTGTAACACAATCACTTTGATACTGCTCAGGATTTGGGTCTAACTCAGGCTCGTACCTTCCAGTGACCTGAGTAGGAGATAAATCTAACCTACAAATCCACCTGCAAAGGCCCATCCTGGTATTTGGGAATATGCAGATTTCTGCCCCCATTTTGAAACCAGAAAAGCCATGGTTAGGGCCTTGAGACACAGCTAAGCTGCTGCCACCAGATGAGTGAGCTCCCTGTTCTGCACATGGCCACACTCCCTTTGATTTGGGACAGCCACTGGGAACATTCCCGGGCAGCTGCAGCCTTCTCTGCTCAGGTCTGTTGTTCTGACAGAGGAGCCAGAACCACAGCCCTACTGCATCCCTGAAAACATTTAGATACAAAATTCTGCTCCTTACGGAGTTTCCTCTTTATTTCATATTCCATTTGGAATGGCTGCAGTTGTTCACACATCAAAACCCAAAATATTTCTTGTTTGAAGCGCTGTAGGATCCGAGCTGCTCTTACCGTTTCCCAGCTATGCTGAGCCCCAGCCCTCGGCCTGTTTTCTTCTGAATATCTACGTAGAAAATCTCTAAGTTTTCTTCATCTTTGTAATGTGCTTCATTCCTATAAACAACCAGCTGCACTTTCTGGGGCGTCTGTCGGAGCGCAGTAATGGCTTCCTCGTGGCTGGCATTGCGCAGATCGATCCCGTTCACCTGAAATAATCAGTGTTTGCTTTCCAAATGACATGTATAAATGATCTTTTCATCACACCCCACCCTTGTGTGACAGCACAGATTTGTCAAGTTGACACCCCTTGGCGCTCTAATTTAGTGCTCCCATTTCCAGAGGGCCGAGCTCCTGGATCTCCTGTGGAGCCTGAGTTTGGTGCTCTGGGCCACTGCCTGGAGTAAATCACAATAATCAAAACATTGTGGCCTGGAAGTTTTGTGGGTGTTCTTCCCTTCTTTTTAACCTCAAACCTTTGGAACCTCAAGCACTGCCTCTTTCTACAACTAGACCAAGTGGGACGTGCTCCTTCGAGCTCCCTGTGCCTCTTACTGCTCAGATTCCTTCTCCCCCAGCTCCACAACAGCACTGAGATGAAAACAGAAGGAATCAGAAACACCAGCAAATAAATGGCCAAGGAGAAGCCCAGGCAGGATTTATTGAAGGGTGATTTTCCTTTTTTTCCAATAGATGGCACACCAGACCGCTCCTGGAACACTCAGTTACGCTTCTCTTAACAGAACCTGAGAAGGTTTCAGCATTTTAAGCAACATCAGGACAAGAAGTTCTACTTAAATGTTCAAGCACTAAAAAAAAAACCTATTGCAACTCGAAACTTAATCTCCTAATTTTGCCAAGCCTGATCCACAGGTGCCCTTTAAGGTGTTTGCCAATACTCTGTCAACAAAATTATCTTTTATTTCTTAATACCAAAATATATCAATACTTAAACATTTTCCAAATCTCTTTAGGAAGTAGCATGAACTGTAACAAGAGAACCTTAAAATGTTAATCCACTTCTGTAAGTTTTAAGGCAATGAAAATATTTCTCAGTATTTCTAGATATGTGAGTTGTAATCATACTTAATTTTAGAGTAAGATAATTAAGCCTAATCTGTAGAAATTACATTTTTGGTACTAATTCTGCACACATTTATTTATATACTGCATTGGCATTCTTTTCTCAACACAGGCATCTACATGTGCTTTATCACGCCAATCTGAAACTAATTCAGAGTCATCTTTTTGATTCATTAATCCAGCTTTTAAGAGCTGAAATAATAACAATATTATGGCCCACAAACATTAGCACTTTCCTGTTTGGCCAGAGAAGAATTAATTAACCTGCCCCATTTCCCTCCCCCCCCCACTAATTACAGTGCTCTGTTAATACACCGTTATTTATAAAACGAAAACAACATTCAGCCTCAACGCTAACAAAAATATTTTCAGTGCAAGAGCTGTAAAGACAAGTCCCCAAGTACCCCTAGCTATTTTTCTAACCCTACACACCGAAGCCTTAATGGCCATGCTGGGAATTTGTCCTGAGCTGACAGCAGAGCTTTGAGCAGCTGCACTGAACCCCTGCCTGACTGCAAGTTTCATTTGCAGACCAACACTTCTCTCTTAACCCTTTCCCTCCACCTTCGCCGTGCCTGGCTCAGGGAAAACCGGCACATTTATTCACAGCAACTATTCCGTGTGTTCCCAAGCTGGATGGAGCATGGCCTGAGGGAGCTGGAAGCCTCTGCACGGATGCTGGGAGGGATGGTGGGAGGGATGCTCACTGGAATGGTCACAGGGATGCTCCAGCCCACGTTGGCCCCACTCAATATTTGGGTTGCAGGCAGCTCAGAGATACTTGAGCGGCAGCCTCCGAATGAAAGATTAAAGAGATGAATAATACCAAGCTATTGGACATGACAGCTGAACTATGTAATTCAAGAAGTGCCTTGCTCAATTAAATTTAATGTATTCTCAATTTGTACCTTCAGTTTATATGAATATATAAGGAAATATGAATTTTTCAGGACATTCTCAGTAATGGAGAGGAAGGCTCAGGGACAGATCCTACTCAATGACTCCCAACGAGAAACCTCTGCTTCATTGAAAAACAACTATCCACAACCAAGCACACACACACAGAAAGTCATTTACCTCCAGAATCTGATCACCAGCCCAGAGTCTGCCATCTCTGGCTGCTGCCCCTTCTTCATAAACTTCATGGATCACTATGGCATCCTGTGGGAAGAAGAGGGTGGTGAATCCTCCTTCTCACACGTCCCCAAAGCTGCCAGCCACGACCCCCGCCTCACACAGCCCACCACAATAAAAATACAACACTCCATGTCAGGAGAAGCAAGACTGCTGTAACACAGAAATTTTTTTTAATTTTTAGTATTTTCAGGTAAGAAAGTCACTCCCATAATTGAAACATGGGGAGCCAGAAAAAAAAAGGTACAAAGGGTTTTGTTCACCACTTCAGGGTAGCCTTGTCTAGAGCTTCTTCCATCATTTTTATAGGTTGGCATCAGCAGCACGTGAACTCGGTGTGAACTGCTGTATTAATATCGTCTACTTTTAATGATATTATTTAAAACCAGATTCTTTGGAGCTATGAATATTTTTAGGGACTTGGCGTAGATCTCAGCTCCAAGCAAGAGCTGAATGCCTTGTGGTAAATACCACTGGTTAAATCTGTAAGAAATGAAATCCAGAAGAAAGGAACAATGGCAAATGTTAGTTTATTACTGAGGTTGGAAAATGTAGGCAGTGGCAGATGTAGCTTCAGGGAAGGTTTCAGTGATTTAATCTTATTGCCAGCAATAGATGTCCCCAAAGAAAAAGCATTACAAAGAACATACTGTTCTCTTGCTGGTGCTTTCCCTTTGCATTGTTCTGGTTTGTTGGCTTTGTTTTTTTCCCCTTAAAAAAAAAACCCAACAAAAAAGGTGACCATCCTGCTGCAGTGCTTCAGATTCAAGGAGCAGGATGGGACACTTCAGAAAGTGCAAAACCTGCTCCTCTCCTCAGCCTCAGAGCTGAACCAGCTCCTGCTACCAACTCTGCCGCTGGGTAAACGGGTGGTGGTTTTTCATGACACATGTAGGTGTTGGATAACCTGTTCTCAGACAAATGCTGAGGTTGTGAAGTCTCCTCCCCAGCCTGACACACAAGTCCAAGAGGAGCCTTTTCTTCCAACAAAAGGCAGGGAGGTTGGAGCGTGCGGGTGCCGTTTCCTGGAGCAGGGGCAGGAAATTGCTGCTGAGGTAGAACAAAGTCCCTCCGTGTGGGAAACCACTGTGAGATACTTCATCTCTCATCGCCAATTTAGCCTCCCTCCTCTGTTGCCTTGCCCAGCACACACGGAACAGAAAGAAAACTCAAATGCCCTTCAGCGAACGCTGAGATCAAGGAAAGGGAGAGCAGGGTTCCCTTTCATTCCCACTACACCTTATTTAATGATGTGGCCTCTGCTGCTGCTGGAGCACAGCACCACTGCCACAGGTTCCCTCTTTGATTCATATACACCAGCCCCTGAAAAAAAAGCCTGGAGGATTGAAATCACAAATAGATCACAGCTGATACCAGCGCCCCAGACTGGGGAAAAGAGATTTCAACCTACATAAATGAAGGCAGAATGTTGTGAGCTGGGTACCAAGTAAGCAAGAAAATGAAAACACTATTTGATTTTTAAAAAATTACATATAAATATATACACACACCACTGGCAATTGCAGGGTTTTCTTGCAATAACTGAAGCAACAAATACTAATGGAATGGAGCAACATGCACACATCCCTCTCAGCAGCACTGCCAAAATCATCTGTGTCTTAGATCTTCTCTCTTGTGGAGCTCAGGTTGTTGTGGGTTTTTGTTTGGTTGGTTTGGGGTTTGTTTTTCTTCCTTTCTTAAGGGTTACCTTTGCTTTAAAAATTATGGCATAACTCTAAGTCAACACAAGAGACTTTTGCCTGGGTGAAAGCCAGGAAGTGACAGTGATGTATATCCCTTCACCTGAGGCTGATCACGGGTAACTTTGAGGAAAAGCTGAGTCTGTGGTTTAGAACTTTCACCGCACATTTCACTTTTAGTTTTTGAAACACTTTGCCAAGGCATGATAATGGAGAGCAGCCCTGAGGAGAAGGATGTGTGGTGTTGGTGGATGAGATGCTCAACATGCCCCGTTCATGAGCTGGTGCCCAGAACCCCCCGTGCCCTGGGCTGATCCCACAGGGGGGGATTCTGCCCCTCTGCCCTGCTCAGGTGACACCCCACCCTCCAGCTCTGGAGTCCAACATCAGAAGGATGCAGAGCTGCTGGAGTGAGTCCAGAGGAGGCCATGGAGATGCTCCAAGGGCTGGAGCCCCTCTGCTCTGGAGCCAGGCTGGGAGAGCTGGGGACATTGAGCCTGGAGAAGAGAAGGATCCAGGGAGACCTTGGAGCCCCTTCCAGTGTCTAAAGGGGTTCCAGGAGAGCTGGAGAGGGACGTGGAACAAGGGCCTGGAGTGACAAGATAAGGGAAAATGGCTTCCCACTGCTGAGGGCAGGCTTAGATGGGATATTGGGAAGAAATTCTTCCCTGTGAGGGTGGGGAGGCCCTGGCACAGGATCCCCAGGGAAGCTGTGGCTGCCCCATCCCTGGAAGTGTCCAAGGCCAGGTTGGATGGGGCTTGGACCAACCTGGAATAGAAGAAGATGGGTGGAATGAGTTAACCTTTAAAGTTTCTTCCAACCCAAACCATGCTGTGACTCTGTGGAGACATTTAGAGGTGGCCAGAGAGACAACACAACACAAAATCCTGACCAGCTCGTTAAGGCAGCATCGTTTGGCTGGGACACACCAGGGCACTGGGTGAGCATGAGGTTCAGCAGAAAACTGGCAATGTGACCATGTAACAGCAGACTGGGCACACGTATAAAGTCAAATTAAACATTTTCCGACTGTATTTGATCTCATATTTCCTAACCTCTGAGCAAGGAGCTTTCAATCACATTTCTTTAGGTCTCTTTTCCATCTGTGGTTGCTTTAAAACCAGTCAACAACCCAGAGTTCCCAGCTTTTCCCAGCACTGCATTATTAAATAGAAAACTGCACATTCCAAAGGCTTGGATTCAGGAACCAGCAAGTGTTATCAGCCTGAATAATCTGCATCATCTATTTGCAAAGGCAACAGTTCAGTGTTACCCTGCAGTTCCTGCATGTGTTAGAAGCCAGACCTAGAACTAAAAATACATATGGCACGAAAAGGTACATTCCTGTTCTGTCTGTGCCTACCCAGGAGAAGGAAACATCTGACCTGCCAAAACAGTGTTTTTCTTAGGCAGGTTTATTTTAAGGTAGTGGAGTTAAACTAGGCTTATCAAAAAGATTAAAACAAGAATGAAGCACCGTGTCCATGATTCACCACAGAGATGTTTAAACAGTCCATAAGCAGAAATACCAGTCTCATTTTTCCTTAGTTTAAACACTATGGCAAACAAATCTCTTGCCTCTTGATACTTCTGGGACCAGCTCAAAGTACATTTAACCCCAAAGCAATTTTTTTCCACTGGATTAGTGGGATCTGGATAATACTCTGCTAGTTTTGCTCATCCATGACAAATCACTAAACCCAAACTATTGCTGTTATTGAACATTTTTAACCATATCAATATTTTGAAGAAGTGAAGGCAGTAATGAGATGCAATGTGATACTCCAGCCATCTAAGCAAGACCTAATCTGTAATGACTCTATTGACAGGCAGGGATTGAAGCTGTAACACCCTTCTCAGTGCCTCAGGAAAAAAGTAGGTTCGATCATGACTAAACCAATATACAGCATTTATTTAAGGGATAGGTTTTGGCTCCTGGACATCTGCAGCTCCTGCTCACTGGCCACAAATTTAGTGTGTGCTTGATATCTCTAGAAGTCAAGGCTTAAATAGTTCAAAATCAATCAATCCAGAGGGAGAGACAGAAAGTGGTGTCAATGTTCAGCTGGAGATTGTGAATTCATAGTCGCTCTGGAGAGATTTTCACTCCCATCCCTCCCCATCTCCTTTCACCACCAGCTTCATATAGATTACGGCTTGGCAGAGTCATGAAAACTGTTAGTGCAGAAGGGGGAAATAAAAACACTCTCATATCAAGAACACACTTATTTAAAAAAAAAAAGATATCCAGCTGCTGAAAGCACATACTTCATAAAGTTTACAAATCCATTCAACAAACTGGAGCTTTAATCTTTGTATATTTTGACAAAGAACAGTCTGGGATCATTATACAAATGGGGAATTAATGCAGAGCTGAGCAGCTCTTGTATGGGACAGAGGGATGTGGAATATGAGCCAGGGCATGTAAACAGTGTTTCTCTGTGCTAAACAAAGTCCAAGCTCACAGGTGTAAACTGAGACTGTCCAACCATGAAACGACAGAATTGAAGGGAGTTTGTCTGCTACTGCTGAGGTTGCCATCCTGGGCTGAAAAATGTTTATATTGAGGGGCCTGCAGTCCAAGGAAATGAAGCTGAACGCACTGATACGGCATTGCATGGCTAAAAAAAATACATCTGCAAGTCAGAATAGCTCCCAAACATGGAAAAACCACGCCAGGTTTGGATACAATGCTCACCAGATCCATTAAGAAGGTGAAGTGCTCACCAAAGCTGCCACACAGGATGTTAGAGGGTAGTTTTTAGGGCTCAGATTTGAGCTGTGGGACAGCTACACCCCTCACCAGGAGGAGACTCCTCACCCCTCACTGTGACTGCAGAGTTGTCCTGAGTAAAGGGAAGGCACAGGAGGGACAACTCTGTGAAAAGGAGGTTTTGGCTGTGCAAGTAAAGGCAGAGAACCAGGAGTGTTCATGGAGCCTCTTGGTCGACAACTTGAGGAACGAAACTGGTGCAGAGCAAACAACTAATGAGCAGTGAGGGCAAGACAACCTTACAGAAATTAGGGCCCAGACTGGGAATCCACGTATGGAAAATACAGCTTGTACAATGTGCACAGCATGGCCTACACTGATCCTTTGATGCAAGGAGGGGAAGAGCCCTGAGCTCTCAGGGAACTGGATCTCAACTCACCCTCGAGCTGTGGATACTTTTTCTGCTTGATTTATACCAACTTCAGAGACCTGTCAGGGGAAGAATATCACACTCACCCATCAGCAAAGAGCGCAAATAGACGTCCTAATGCTGAGAATTAAATTCACTAAGATTGACAACATAATCTTTGTATCTTAAATGTCAAGAACTGGCATGGCAGAGACTGCAGGCAATGACCACAGAGCACTGCCCTGATGGAGCTTTTGGGAGAAAGGTGGTGAAGCCAGAATCTTACTCAGGAAAATCACTGACTGAGTGATCCTTAAGAGCCTAGAGGAACACAAACCATGGTAAGAAAATCTCACAAGCTGTCTGGCTTTAGGCTTGGACTGCTCACATGTTTTCTGCAAGTTTATTGCTTCTGAGCCAGTCTCTCCAGTGTTTCTTTGCTACTCTGCAGCTGTTCTTCAGCAAGACAAGCAGCAGCTTTCAACTGAAAAGCCACTGGAAATCAGCCCCCAGGCTGTTATCGGTAATTTTGGGAATAGAGGGTGAGGGAGTAAAAGGACACGAGACATGAAGGAGACCCGAGGATATTTTGATGAAGTTCTCCCATGGGATAAAGGTGGGTCAGAATTTAAGAGGGGTGATTTCAAAATAACTGCAGCACAGAAAACCCTACACACCTGGTGTTGGCTGGATTTGACAAGGAAAAAAGGGAAGATTTTGGGAAAGGGGCTTCTTGCACAGTACTGAATAGTCCTGCACTACTGCAGATCATTCCCAACAAGCTACTGCTTTAACTGAGCTCAACTTTTCTTTGAGTTGACCTTTGTTGTGCTATTTCAGTCAATAATCCGGCCATTATTTTGAAAGGATCAAAGGCATTTCACAGCAGGGAGGTGAACCACTACACACTGAGGACTGCCGTGATCAGCACAGAGTCACTCTGGGTAAGGTACCGGGTAAGAAACGAGATGTTTGGAAATCCCACGTTTTCCAAGATGCCCATTTTAAGGAGGTAATTGTTAGCCAAAAAATATCCATAAAACAGTTCAGAGAGTAGAAATCAGATCCACATCTTTACTCTCTGGCTACAAGGTTACCTCAAGCACCAGAGCAATTTGTCCTGGACCAAAGGATCATTATCACAGCAACACAGAATCCCAGAATAGTTTGCATTGGAAAGGACCGTAAAGATCATCCAGTTCTAAGCCCTGCCATGGGCAGGGACACCTCCCACTATCCCAGGCTGCTCCAGCCTGGCTGGGACACTTCCAGGGATCCAGGGGCAGCCACAGCTGCTCTGCCAACCTGTGCCAGGGCCTGCCCACCCTCCCAGGGAGCAATTTCTTCCCAATATCTAATCTAAACTTACCCTTATCCTTCATCTTAAGGCCATTCCCCCTTATTGAGAACTTATGTGATTAGGTACCAGAAAACAGGGCAAACTGCTGGAATTACCTGAATTTTCAGTGAGGTCTCAGCAGTTAGGAGAATGAATCTCACCACTAACCAAAATTACATATTTTATGAAGCTTTCTGCACGGATAAGAGCACTTTCCCAAGGACTACAGAAAGTAAACTACATGTAAAACAACACTCAGGAAAAGATGTTTTCTGATTTAGTTGTGTTTTCCTAAGCTAACGTTACACATTTCCAACTAATTTCCTACGTAGCTACAAATGCTACACTAAATTAGCATTTTAAAAATAATACCACTGCAAGGGGTTTCGCTGACTGCAGGATTACAGATTTATCTCTTTCCCAGGGCAAGTACAATAACATCAGTTATTTCCTTTTCAACTTTTGCAATGCTTTGTCCAGAGCAGTAAAATTGTCATTTCATTTTTACAGGCTGGTTCACAGATAAAGCAGAAATCAACCGGTTGCACAGTGAGTTCCACTGGAGAATTAGCCCCACCTAAGGATCTCTCAGTAGTTAAAATAAATCCAGCTGCTGGTTACTTGTAGGCAGGGGAAATGACAGCAGTTATGTGATGATCTGTGATCTTCCATTTGCAGATCTAAAGGGGATCTAGAAGATAATGGTTCAGCAACGAGAGCTGAAGGTCAAGTCCAACCGAATCATTTGACTTCTTAAAGGGGTTCATCTCATGCATCGTGCTGCACAATCCCCTCCCTTCCAGCACTCCAATATTTTGCCCTTCCTAGTGTTCACAAACCATTAACAGGCACCCAAAATCCTAAGCCAAACACTACTGTAGTAAAACAGGCTGTAGAATGTAAAAATGTATTACCGTGTTAATGGAGAAATGCCTCACGTTGCACGAGACCCAGAGACTGCTCCACTCAAGGTCAAAACAAAAGGTCTGTTTCCCATTTAAGAACAAGCCCTTGCAAGGGATGGTGTTCACGTGCCAACTTTCATAAAAAAGATTAATCCACAATATCAATATGAATATAATTTTTCATACTAAAATACAGATTTATTTTAAGGAAGTGGATAGTATTTGTATTACATTTTATAGGCCCCTATAGTTACATCTGGTCCCTATTTATTTAAATTTTATTCAGCTTGCATAATATTTTTGCTTACAGTTATATTCTCTAAGATCAGAAAAGCTAAAACCTGAAAATTCAATGGTACTATTCATTAACATTCCTTCTCTCTGCAGTCATAGACATTTGCAAGCTCTCCTTTGATTCTGAAATAATAAAACTAAGGTAATAAGATGTTTAGTGTAAAAATATATGACTTAAGTCAGAATGATAGAAAGAGCTATGTTCCTGTGAATCACATGCCAAAGCAAACCAAAGTTTTTCAAAAAGTATACATGCTCATTTTAGAGGGAATAATAAAACACAGAACAACATATTAAAACCTTAACTCTCTCACTCTCATTATTTTATTAAATTAGGGGGGAAAAAATGAAAGTCTGCGGTGTACAGTGCACAGCACAGGTTATAAAGAATGCATGAGGTCCCGAATGTGTAGGACACAGGAAGCCAAAACCCAGTGGCTTCAACCAGCAGCAAGCAGGATCCTCCTGAAGTCCATTCTGACAGGTCCTACTGCTTTTGTATATTGTCAGCTTAAATTTTATGGCTGATTTAGATTCCTGGAAGACACCAGCTTCTTCAAGCAAGGCACTGTTACACAAGGAGGCCGGATCGTCAGCCAAACCCTTGCCAAAGACCCTTCAAAGACATGATTTGCAAAACTTACTGCTCTAATTCCCTTTTGTGATAACTCATGTACAAAGCAGTTTGGGTTTTTCATGCTCTTGTAAGCCAACGTCCTTCTGGAACGATGATGAATCCACCAACTTCATTTTAACATTATCCAAGCAGGAGTCAAAGCAATCCCTCACAATTTCGAGCTAACTGCATTTACCACTCTGTCAGTAAATTGCCTTTTGCTTTATAAATGTTGGTTTAGAAGAGATTGCAATTTTTTCTTCCCCCCCTCTCCCAACCACAAACTTTTCCTCTACAATACCCAAGCCACGATTAAAAACTCAGGCCTTCTCTTCCCGTTTTTCATTCTATTGTTCCATTCGCTGTGTGGTAGATTTAATAGCAATGGTATCTATAGCCAACATATTGCTGAAACCCTCCCGAGGCCAATATCTTCCTTTTCATTTGGAGTTACAAGGCAAGCACACTTCACTAGAAGAGTTTCAGTCTTACTTGCCCTTGATGAGTGTCTACAGAACAGCTCAGATATCTGCTGTCTGTATGTGATGAAGGTATTTTTGCCTAAATTTAAATATAATGGAAGTGAGAGGGAGGGGTGAGAGCTCAACCAAGGGCGAACCTGTTTGTTTAATAACACAGAAGTCACATTTAGGTAGGTCCCCACTGCTGTCTGACTGCAGCATGGCACAAAACATTGTCTTGGTTTTGCTGTATCCCTGATCCCAGCAGCGTGGAGCCCTCACAGCACCAGGGGCAAACATCAGGTCTTGAACATCTACAATTTCAAGTCACAGTCCTCGATTATTCCCTTGCCCTTCCTTAACAGATGGGGTTTATTCAAGGTATGACTAACCTGGACTGACAGAGGGAACCTAAATATTCTTGTCAAAATGCGTCTCCACCATCTCGGAGCTCCCCAGCCCTGACATGAGCCAGAAACCTTCTGAGCAAACCCAGCTGATTAGGAAAGACTTCTCCTCCCCAAGTCCAGAGTTCCCAGCTCTCACACCAACTTGTCTTAGCTGAGCACAGCCATATTCTGTCACTTTTGGAGCACTGCTCAAGTGTTCCAGTTCCCTGGCTTTGTGGATCATTTTAGCTCACTGATGGAGCACCTTAAAGTTTGTTAATTGCCTTAAAAAATGCTTTCTATTAAAGTCAGCTGAAAGCAAAAGTACAAAAAGAAAATCTGCCAAATTCAAAGCAGGCAGCCCAGTATACAAGATCCTGCATAAGAGGTTTGTTGTTGTTTTCAGCAAAAAAGATATGGGATAAAGCATGTTTTTCTTCCTCTCTGTGTAAGGTTCAGATAACAACAACCTCCTACCTACTCCACCTCCAGAAAGCCCCCAGGTTACAGTCCCTGCAATCTTTTTGACATCATAGGTGCCTCTCCAGCACTTGGCTACGGTTTCAAGCCTCCAGCTGAGCCTCTAAGCATTTCTCCCTCCCAGAGTTCTCTAACCCTGCCTGGAGGGAACATCCCTGTACCAGCCTGGAAAGTGCTGAATCCCCTCCGGCTCGTCTGAGCAACTTAAATCACCCAGGCAGCAAAGACAGAGTCAATAACCACCAGTAATCAACTCAACCATTACTAAATTATTCAGCTGGAAGCAAACCAGTGCTCCCACCCCGCTAAGGAAATGTTTCTATCTTAGAGCAATACTTTTTCCATGTACTGCCAAGAACCAAATCCCTGAAAATCGATAATCTTGGTTCCTAGAAACTGGCTCATTGCAGATTGTTAACCGGACAAGATATGGCAGCGTTCACTCACCCCAGGGAGAAAATGGGGTTTGGATTTCATAGAATCATGGAATAGTCTGGGTTGGGAAGGACTTTAAAGCTTATCTTGTTCCAGACCCTGCAATGGGCAGGGACACCTTCCAGTATCCCAGGCTGCCCCAAGCCCTGTCCAACAATTCCAGGGATGGACATCTACAACCCCTCTGGGCAAAAGAGTACCAAAACACCTTTTTAAAACCATGATAACCTTTTATTTGAGGACTTAAGACAAAAATCTCACAGGAACTTTCTGGCAGAACAGTTTCAGAGGAAAAAGCCCGTTAAGTGAAACTATGAAACAACTTACACAGAATGCAACAAATCAAAAGCAGAACAACTAAGGAACATTTGGACTATACATAGCTGGACTATCTGGTTCTGCCAGTCCTGTATCCTGGATTCTTCAGGGCTGGGCATCTGCAGGGTCCTGGATCTGAGGGTCTCGCGCTGTGCAGCCCTGGGATAGCTGTCCATGCCAACACTGGCTTTCTGCCATGAATGCCCAAAGCTGAACCCCATGTGTAACTAAGAGTCACAGCTTGTCAAGCCCCAGGCACGAGGGTCCTGCCCAGCACAGAGCTCTGCAGCTGCCACGAATCCCAGGCATCCCACGGCTGGAGCAGCGCAGGCGCCCTGGGGGGAGCAGCAGCTGCCAGGTGACAATGACACCCCTGTCAGGTTTATGGCTGTTAGGAGCAGTGGTGGGGCTGACAAGCATTCATACACAATTCAGGGGGGACAAGAGGGCAGGAGGCATCCTGGGGAGCAACGTTAGAGCCTCAAACCTCATTTTGGGATGTTTCTGAAAACACTTTTTTTTTTGTTCCAGTTTAAATGCCCAATCTGAGGTTACTTTTACAAGTTTGACTGGACTACAACCAAGAAAGAAAAATCTTCTCACAAACTGAAAGCCCTGTGCTTCAGCCAGCTCCACTCTGCACTTTAATTGCTTTAAAGCAGAGGCCATGTGTTGTTGTGTTCTCTCAGGGGTACGTGGGAAGGTGAAATGAAAGAGAGTGAAGGAAAAAAAATAAATTAAAAAATATCAACGCTCAGAGTAAAACGAAATAGAACTGCTTAAGGACCACAGCTGTCTGAAGATCAACACCACGAAGACAACTCAAGGACAATCCTTCCTTCATGCCGTTCCCACAACCACATCCCTCCAGCTGATGCTCCCCAAGCACAGAGCCCCGGTCCTTGCCATGAATACATGCAACTGGAAAGGGGTTTGAGTTTAACAGGATGGACATCTCCCCACCAAAAAACATTTCACAGGGGTTAAGACATCACTTTCCAAACTCCTGAACAAATTAACCTCCCTGCTCACAGACTGTGTTTTTCAAGCCCCTACTTGGTGATTCCTGATGAGATTTCCGAGGTTATGCCTTAAAAGTTGAACTCTGTATTTCATTCTGAAGCAGTCTGTCCCCAGCTGCCAGATTTATTATTCCAAAAGCTGGGCCTGTACATCTTGTTCTGAAGAAAGATATAAAACATTCTGAGAGAGCTTTCGCATCCCATGTGAGCTGCAGTTGAGTATCAGCACTCTGCATTTTTAGATCAAGTGCATTTTAAAACCACATGGATGAAAGCCTTACACTCTTGCCATGGCCACATTAAGTTTGACAAGTTCTAAGAAGCAGCATTTCCCCCCCATACGGATAAACTACTTCTGAGATCCCAGGAACTGGGGTGCATTTCCTTCATGGTTTCATAGGCACTTACACTCCTGTGCAGGTATAAAATAAAGATATCCCAGTAGAATAAGGATGAAGTGGGTGCTCGTGTCTTGTTTTCTCAGAGGAAAAAAAAAAAAAGGTAGAAGAAGAAGTTTCTGCAGCACAGACACTGCTGCTGCTCCCTGCTCTGCCAAGCCTTTTCCCTTCCTGGATGGAGCATTTTTCCATGGTCCCATCAGGGCATCTCATCTCCCATCAGAATTACACGAGTACCAAAGACATCCCTGCTTCATGTCTGCAGAGATGGGCTGGAAGTTGTGCCACTCGCATTCCTTCTAACTTTGATCCAACAGTTCTATTTAAAAAATTCCTAAAATCCCCCCAGAGCACCCCCCAAAACCCAAACTCAAACTGCTGAAGCCAATTACAGCTTCAATCTGATTTCTCTGCACTGCAGCAAACGCTGGGTCTCGGACACAGAATTTCTGCCACACAATGAGACCTTCAGATTTTCCCAACTTATTTTATTTTGCCTTTTTAAAAACAAAAAAATGTCCATCTACATTGATATCCATCTATATAACTGCGTTTAAAACAAACGATGGAGAACAAGACTCAGCTCCATGTACCTGCTTTGTTTTATTTCCTCTCTGAACCACAAAACTCAGAAAGACAGAAAATTTTCCTGCAGCCCTGAGCAGTATTTGCTTTTACTCCTCACTGTGTCACTTCATTATGTGAACACCATTTCAGCTCTTTGCAAAAGCGTTTTCTGACTTCATGGCAAAAAGGAAAAGCAGCAAAATAATCAGGGGGAGATCAGAAGCCCAAAGGAGAGCAATGGGAGGTTCCCTGCCCGTGGCATGAGGTTGGAACTGGATGATCTTCATGGCTCATTCCAACCCAAACTATTCCAGGATTCTGGTATCCCACCAGCCAAGGACACAACTCTGAGTGCCTACCTTGAGGAGAAGGGTTTGCATGAACCATTTTGGATAAACAAGTCATGGAGAATCCCAGAGAGGGTCTTTGCACATGGCAAATCATCAAATTAGACTGCGGTTTTCCACAAGCGACTTGTTTCCTATGAAACACCATTTCTTGCCTTTGAACGAGTAGATCCAGAAATATGAAATGAAACAGGGACTCATTTTGGTTAAGTCCTCCAAGCTGAGGATCAGAAAAGTGGGAATTTGGACCTCCCTCCCTTCATGGTTTCAGTTACTGCACTCAATGCATAGATTTTTAAAATCAACTCCTAGGAGGACACTTTAATGAACAAACTAATGAAAGTATAATACTTAACCAAAACCACTTACTCAATTTAAAGAATAAAACCCTTCACATTTTCCTCATCTCCTCTGTAAAGCAGTTATTTACAGTTTTCATTTATTTATATTAAAATCTCATGAACGACAAGCACCATATTGCGTCTGACAGGCTGCCACGTACCATTCCCAAATTCCAGTTAAATGAAAAAGCAGGGAGACAACTAACAGTGAGCAACTTCCTCAGTGTTGAGTAAACTCGAGTGGTTTGACAAAAAAGGGACTGAGGGCAAAACTGTGGATGTCTGGAGGGAGTGAAAACCCTCCAGGGCTGGTTTAAGCCTCCACCATAACTCAGATCCATGTGAAACAGAGCAATTCATCCCAACTCTGTGTAATTGGAGGCTGGGACAAATGGGACCAAAACCTGAACTTTTTCCAGTGACAGCTTTAATGCTGGAAAAAAACCAGCCTATACTTTGCAAAACAAATCTTTCTTCTTCCTTTCAACTTCTTCTTTCAAGTTTTTTTCCTTCTTTTTCTTGCTCTGGAAGAGGACTGCTGCATTGCAATTAGCTGTACCTGTTAACATTCACTGCACTTTATTGCTAACTGATGCACCACTATGATATTTTGGGGAACAACTGGATGCACCAGAGCAGCTTCATTGCCTGAAGTGTCTCTGCAGGAGGGAATTCAGGAGGACCCAATGAAGACACCTCTGCAGCAGAACTGTTCACTGAAAGAACTGAATTTGACATTTAAAAAACCCAGTCTGGCATTTTCTCACACAGTATCAAAGCATAATTTAAATGGAAAGTGGAAAGGAAACAGCAAGAGCAGAGCAGAGAAGGGTTTAGCATCACTAACTTGCTGAACTGACACTTGAACTGATATGTTTTAACTCCTCTGAAGATATTTTTTTTAATAACAGCATATCCAAGAGGCAGATTAAACCAAAACACACAGAAAACAATAAAAGATCACCTTTGCTTTACCTCTGTTCAGCCAGGGCTTCTGCTGCCAAGCAGATAAATCAGTTTGTTTAAACAGCTACTAAGCACTTCTGCTCTGCAGACAGAGGTGCTAACCTTGCTGAAGCAGCTCTACCTCTGCAACATTAATTTCCAGTCCAACCACTCTGGTAACTTACCTGCTTGCAACTCTTATTTCGCAGTGGTTAAACAGAAGAATACACATTTGTAACCTCTGACCACAGCAGAAAGCACTACTGAAACCAAACCCTTTCAATTTAGACAGGAACAGAAAACAACTGATCTGACAGAAGGCGAAATTATCAATCTATTACTGATTACATGTAGCTGTTGGCTTGTCCTCCCTGCCCTCAACAATTCATTAGAGCAATTACACATTAAGGGCATTATTATTTTCCATGTTTTCTTTGTCTTTGTCTGCTATACTTCAACAGAGACAGCAAATATTAGTTTAGCAGGAACTCACCAGTGGAGTGTCTTTGCCCCCGACGATGCTGAGCCCCAGGCCTGACCGACCCTTAGATATCTCTATAGTCATCTCCTGCCCTGGAACTATGGGACAAGTTGCTGGATCCACAGGGAGTGGAGGTGGGAGGACACCTAAGAACATAAAAAGGTAAAGAAATTAGTCACACTACACAGTAAGAAAATGAAAACAACCAGAGGAATCACATGACAATAACTAATTAAGCTCGAATTTCACTGTTCACTTTAAGCAAACTGAATTAGAGAACTACTCTGAGTCACTTCTGAAGTCTTTAAACCAGAGTGACTTGAGTTCTGAGGGTAAATGTTCAGACTAAATGTCTGGGAGCACATCCAATTCATGTACTACACAGTTCAGATCAGGATGGAAGGGGTCCAGATCAATTCAGAACAGGTAAGACCATATTCCAGCACCATGGAATGGACAGGATGTCCTAAACTGTCCGTCTTTCTATTTTACTCAAAAAGAGGAACAACACATTTGTACATAAAAGTCAAGAAAATCTAACAAAGGCACCTTCAAGCTCTCAAAAATTGCAAAAGGAGGGAAAAGTACAAACACTTCATAAAAAAATAGGTCATTGGATCTTCAAAGAGAAAAAATTTCTCAGCAAAAGTTATCTGGAGAACAAAATGAATACACCCATTGTGGGTTAACGTACTAAAAATACAATATATTGGTGGAGTAAATAACTGGTTCATACTTCGGCTGGTGACTTCTGCCTCTGGAGAAAGGTAAGTAGGTGCTGGCTGCAGGGAGATCTCCTGTAAGCTGACTGCTACTTTTGCTGAAGATTTGGATGGTTTGATCTGGTTGACGACCTAAAAGCAAAGCAGAAGCAAGAGAGATCAGTTACCAGCCACAGAAAGGCACGTTAGGTGTATATTACCCTAGGCTGTTGATCATCATACCTTACTCAATCCTCAAATAGTCAATAGAAGGAAAATAAGCAATTTCCACATACTTAAAGAGGAGCAGTAATTTTTTTAAGTTTCCACCAATAAAGTAATTTTAATGTCTCCTCAGTTAACCCCCTCCCCTCATAAATCACTCAGTCTTCAACCAGATGAAGCCCTCAGGACCTTGTTTGGTTAATATAAACACACGTTTTCCTGAACAAACATACATTTTCTGGGA
This sequence comes from Pitta sordida, assembly GCA_013390025.1. NCBI lineage: Eukaryota > Metazoa > Chordata > Aves > Passeriformes > Pittidae > Pitta > Pitta sordida. Next base: position 74,671 of record WEKX01020268.1, read on the forward strand.
GCTGCTCCTCTATCTCCTGCTGATCCGCCACCACTGGTTTGTCAGCTTTACATTTCACGTCCTAAAAAGTCAAAAAAGAAAGTGAGGTGCATTGAAAACTTCTCTTTAGCTTAAATAAAATGTCCTCCAAAACTCAAAACGATGATTCTGGGTTAACACAGTGATATTTTGGAGGAATTCCTGCCTGTGAGGGTGGGCAGGCCCTGGCACAGGGTGCCCAGACAAGCTGTGGGTGCCCCTAGATCCTTGGAAGTGTCCAAGGCCAGGTTGGAGCAGCCTGGGACAGTGGAAGGTGTCCCTGCCCGTGGCAGGGGGTGGAACAAGATTATATTTAATGTCCCTTCCAATCCCAACCTAGGATTTGGGTTGGATTCTCGGATTCTGTAATTTCTTCGTGTAAGTCCATTTGCGGCACAAAACAAAGCTGAGGCCTAAAACTTCGAAGAGGAAAATCAAGTGTAAACACAGCGAATATGGGGAACTATTAAAAACACACGCCATGGTTTTTGAAAGCATACAACTTAAAGAGTTTAGGTGAGGAGATTATCACACACGGCCTGTGTTGCTCCACAGCAGTAGGAAGCTCTATCAAAGGAGGGAATGTGTCCTCTGGACTGACTGGGACAGCAATTCCCCTCAGGGCCTACAGCACGACAGGGCGAAGTCATCAGCTCTCTCCTCTCGCTACGTTTTGTGATACTCTTAAATAAAATAACTGCTTAAAATGCATCCTCCAGCCTCATTAGAACAATCTCCAACAATGGCACTTCAATCACAGGCTCCACTTGTAGCCTGATTTCTTTCTGACTCCTTGCAAAACACTAAAATACATTTTTATCTCCTACTTCAACAACTGCCTCCAGATAGTTACTGCGTTAGCTCTTCACTAAATTTAGGCCACTTTGATCCCAGCATTAGTTATCTTACCCCATGTTACCAAAACATGATAAAGAGACCAGTCTGCAGAAAAGCTGAGCACCAACTTCAAAAGACAACAGAGACATTCTGCATCTCAAAAGAATTCCTAATTAAGATGACAAATCATACATTCAAAAATTCCCTTCTTAAATAGAATTTTAGGTAATGAAGCTTGCAAATATCGGCCTTATTTGCTGGACTTTAATTATGTTAAATCATATAAAGCCTCACAGGATATTTCTTTTTCTCCCTGCATTTTTCTCCAATCTTGTTGCAACTCTATTACTCTAACAATTATCTAAATGGATAACAGGCAAAAGGAGAAAGTGGTGATCTCATTGTTTTATCAGAGGTGTCAGAGGAGAAATGGGAAGACTGCTTTGTCATTTTCTGAGAGATTGTTTTAACGAGCAATGAAAAATGCTTTCATACTTCCTTTTTTTCATCGCGAATTGTGACTAAAATCTTAAAATTCATCTTTCCCATTGAGTAAACACCAAGCACCATCTTCACATCTCTCTAATCTCCATTTACCTCAGAATATGCTAGATGTAAATGAGCAAAAAAAATGATTTCTAGATCCTCAAATAGTGAATTGTACACTCAACATTTGTCACAAGCCTGCCACCCAACTGGTTTAATCTAATTCAACCCCCTCAACTCCATCAAAAGCATTTTTATGAATCTCCTCCTCTTTGCCAATGTTTCAAGGATGTATTTTCTGCTTGTGGTAAAGACATACTATTATTCCAAGTTAAAATCTTTAAAGGAAAATGAATCCCTTCTCACGTACCACTTTCATCTTTGACAAATTAAAACCTTTCACAACATCACAAATGCCCCTTAAATCAATTCTTTTCCAATGACACCTTATGGAAAGCAAAATTGCTCCAGTCCTCAGAAACCCCCAACCTTCTCTCAGGCCACCTCAAACCTCAGCTAATAAACACCCAGACTTTGCCTAACACTTCCACTGGCTCCAGTTCAGAAAAAAAAGTTGTTTTCCTTCCCCTTTCTTATCATCCAAGTCTACAATGATGTCCATTATAGAACTTTATAGCTTTTAAAGTGATGAAGTGACAACGAAGAGTACGCTGGGAGAGACTGACAAATTAATCAGCAACACATGAAGAGAGAATGATGTGAATTTTTTTAATTTCCATTTCATTGCAGCTGTCACTTGGTGAGACATCCTGCCCATGCTCCGAGCTGTACATACTTGTGGAAGATCTCAGCTGATAAGCACATACTTTTTATTTACTCATTGAACTTGATCTTACTTGTTGAATTTTACATTCCTGATTTCTCCTGACACATGACTAAGAAATTCAGTTAACAATGCTGAAGTAGCACCGAGGCTCCAGGAGCAACCATCATGCTATGGAAAACAAAGCACTGGGGTTTCTTTTTGCTTCCATAGTCATGCAAGAGAAATCTTTTTTCCCCAAAATATTGAGCTGTTTTCTTCTTTCAAGTTTGAAAAGAAACTGCCAATATATTCTGAGTTTTGTGTTGTTTTAGAGGTATCTTCTCTCCATGCCTATCTTGGGTTGCTGCATTTTTTTCACTATTAAATTCACGCCTCCTCTAATCAAAAAAGCTGCACCATAACCTACCCCAAGAGTTCATTCTTGTGCAAGAGATTTTATATATTTTTATTCACTTCAGTCTTTCGAGCAATTTCTCATATTTCCTTGTAATCCCTCTAAAGTTGCTTGCCAAGTTGAACAAGAGCACCAACAAAACCAGGTGAACAACACCTGTAAATACATACAATAAAACTCTGATTCATTGATATTCCAGCCCATCAAAGAACTCTGCACAAAGCTACCAAAGAGCAATAATTCACCTTTCTTGAATTAGGAACATAAATCAATCCATGGGTGATTAATTCTGATGCTTGAATAGTGCATAACACATCTTAACACTTGGAGTTCACAGACTCATTAATTACTTACAGGCCACAGACCATTATGTATATTCAATTTATATTTGCAAAACCCAAGACACTCGTTGCAAAAGACATGACGGAGCAGGAAGAAGACATCTAAGAGAAAAAATATCCAGAAAAGTCATGTTTCCTTAGCTAAGGACACACAGACTGTGCACACTCAGCAAGCCCCAGCCAACACCACTCCTTGAAACAGGAGCAGGGCAAAAACTCTGCCTCAGCAAATTTCAGGTACCTCTACGTTCATCATCTTTAGAAGTTAAACTCAAGTTAAACTTTATTTAACATAGAGTAAAAAAAATATATATATATTAGAGCTGCACCCTGAAGGGCTTCCAGATATCTGATAATGCACGATCCTGACCTACTAAACAACAAAAAGCTCCATCTATATCAATGAGTAGTTGAGTATTTGTTACAGCTCACACTGACAGAACCACATTAAACCATAAGTTATGGGCTTAATGTAGAAATTACTGAGAGTAACTCTATAGCTGTGTTATTCAGGAGGCAAGACTAGATTATGATAATAGACATTTTGGCCTTGGAATTTACAAAGCTATGAATATAAATAAGAATATGATTTACAGAGCAGGCTTTTTTCTGAAGTTTGTCACACATGGATGGCAAGAGTGGAAACTCAATCCCTTCGCTCACTAAGAACCCAAGAGAGGCCTAAATGCTACATGAAAACTCTTATCTCGATATTTTAACAAATTATACTGACTGCTTGGTTCATGAATTATAGTTCATGGAAACGGTCTGTGTATGTAAAGCTGAGAACTTGATTCTGCTTTTATATGCACAGGGTATTATTTGACAAAAGTGCTGTAATACTCCAATAAAAACGCAGAGAAAACCAATGAAGCCAGTGAACCTCCATTTTCCAAGGTCTAACCATGATTAAATATAATTTTAAGTCTCTTACAGCTTTGTTGGATTCCTCATCAGTCAAGCTTTTCATGACAACTTCCAAACTCGGCTCTTCTTCACCATTTGCAGGTTCAGTGTCACCATGATCCTGGGAGAAAGGATTGACAACAGTTTTTAATCAGAGCTGTGATCTCCCATAACAGATACAGAAAAATAACCCCAGACAATGTTACCTTTTGTTTTGCTTTTCTAAACAAGTACCAGCACGACAAAGCTGAAAGAACTGCAATTAAAGCATCCTAATGTCAGGACACAAAGCAGCACTAGAGCTTTTCAAAGACAGACCTTGGTCTCCACTTGGCTGGCACAGAGCACCACAGGTACTCCCACACATGCACTTAGGTATCACTGATTCAGTTACATCTAAAATTTAATGTGCTGATCCTCCTTCCCATTTTTGAACCAACCAGGTCCTGAATCTGAAAAGACTTCTGATCTATTATTTTCATTTATTTTATATTAAAATAGTTGAACCAAATTTGGAGCTCTTCTCTCCTGCAAGGCAGAAAGGATGATGGCATGAAGCAAGACCTTGTTTTAAGGGATATTTACTGGTTATCCCTTTTCATATTAAAATACCTTAGTGAAGATAAAGAGATAAGATGAAGAAAACTAACACAATAATACATGGTAACTCTGGCACCCTGATATTTCATTACACCAGTCAGACTATTTAATGTGTATTAAAAGTTACATGTAAGACACAATGTTAAGTATTTATTTGGTATTTCAAAGATATTTGAAGATGTAATTTCAGGATATAAGGCTTTTTTTTCCCTTCTTTAAATACAGGAAGAGCTGCCAAAGGAAAGCAATGTATATTTCTATACAATATCAGTATTTTTGGTCATGTTTACTTTATATAAATACTAGCTAAAAGTAAAATCGCCATTCACTTACAAAACAAACATAATGTAAATAGCTAGAGGTTGCCATTAATGCATGAAATTCAACCCAAAAGGACCTCCCTCTAAAGGGAAACACTGCACATGCCTTGATAGGGTCTCATTACAGTCATTTGACCACAGCACAGAATGTGCCTAAACAAAGCTTCCTGCTTCCTCCTGAAGGCACAAATATTAAACAAAACTGGGAACAAATGCAGGTATTAAAGAGTCAACAAAAATAAAATGAACCAGGGCTCTGTAAATTGTAATTTGCAATCCTCCAGCTGTGCCTGGGATGCTGTTGGGATGGAGGGGAGAAGAAAAACCACTGTCCAAAATGACTCAGACTTGAATAAAATCTAAGCAGTTCTTGTACTCTACAGCACAAGGCTGGCATGGAACAGCCATCAGTGGTAAAATAATCTGGAATACAACAGCCAGTGTGTGAGCAGGAGCTGCATCCAACGTTCCCTCACAGGGACCCACATTGAGGGATGGCAGTGGAAATACCAGGAGTTCAATGCATCTGAATTTATTAAGGCAAGACCAAAACCCAATTGAATTACAAAACATCTTTTGCTTTATTAGCTCAAATAGAAATAGAATTAAAAAGCAACAGCAAGGCCAACCGTGCAGTTTATCTCGAAAATTTAGTTACACCTTATTGGGATGTCAAAATGATAATATGTAGTGTGGTGACTCTGCAGGGATTCATGGAGCACAGGAGAGAAATCAGTGCACTGGGGCTGAGGTAACAACTCCAGAGATGGAAAATGTTGGTAATGTTACTACACTAAGAGAGTTTTTGCATTGCAAGGTGGTTCCAGGCAGAAGTTCCTCACCACAACTACTCCAAACCAGCTTTAAAAGGACCAGGACAGGAGATGACAAGTTTTTAATTTGCAGCCTTCCCTTCCTCCTGCACAGCAATAACCTGTTTAATACCTGCTGTTAAGGCCTTTCAGTAACAATGAGATCAATAAAAAAGAGACAGGGGAAAAGAAGCCTATTAGGTCAAGTCCCTACCCGATGCAGTTTATGATTCAGGGTTTAATGAGATAAGGCGCTCAAACTTATCATGAGCTGTTAATTATGATTAATCTATCTAATTTAGCAACCCCTAATTAAAAACAACAACCCACAAGCCTTACCTCAATAGAAGAGTGAGAGCCTGAAGGTAGAGGGAAGGGAGTGACAGCCATCTGATTGACTGCATCTTCACTCCTGTACAACAAAAACCCAACATGTTACACACCAAACCAGCATGGACCAACTTTTCTTTGGAGTTGGTTTTGCCCATTGAGAAAATACTTTCATATACCATAAAAATTCATTGTTTCTTACCAGAATTAGAGCTTAGAAATGCACTTTATTTTTGCTCTGGTTCTTTGCTAGCAAACAGACCACGTCCCTTCTTGAGACCACAGTGGTTTCATCTGGGACATGCTGACATCACATCCTTTGGGAATCTAATTTTGTGGGGATTATCAGAGGATGCAGTTGGAGTTTACGGTCCCTACACATCAACAGATGTGCTAACACTTCGTTAGCCTCTCCTAATAGTGTCTACATCTGTAAACTGCTTGTTTATAGTGTCACATTCACATTGCTGAAATACAATGCCCACTTTAATACATTAGTCTGCTTTTTCTTCTTTGTTCATTTTTTTGCTGTGGTCTTTTTTAAAAGATTCAATACCAAAATTTGGAAGAATCTTTATAAAATACAAGGAGAGGAGGAGATGAACATTGATCCTCCCTACATAGAAATTGCACTCTTTTTCAAAGATGCTGATGAGGGACAGCAGCTTTTCCTCCCTCCTCTTTCAAATGCATTCTGGAGTTGACATCTGATTACTTTGTGACTTCCAAAGCCTTTTTTTAAATTGAACAGCATTCTGTCTTGCCAATGTTTTTCCTTAAATGCCAATTAAAACGAAATCCAGCAATATATGACTTCAGTGATACTGTTTAAGGCAAATTATCATAGAAGCATGGAATGGTTTGGGTTTGAAGAGACCTTAAAGCTCCTCTCACTCCATCCCCTGCCACAGGCAGGGACACCTTCCACTGTCCCAGGTTGCTCCAAGCCCCATCCAACCTGGCCTTGGACACTTCCAGGGATCCAGGGGCAGCCACAGCTTCTCTGGGCACCCTGTGCCAGGGCCTCCCCACCCTCCTAGGGAAAATGTCTCCCTGATATCCAATCTAAATCTCCCCTCACTCAGGTCAAAGTCATTCCCCCTTGTCCTATCACTTCATGGCTTTGTGAACAGTCCCTCTCCAGACTTTTTGCAGAACTCCTTTTCAGGAGGAATCAGCTGCTTCAGAGCTTCTCAGTTGAAAGGAAGTGACTTCTCATGCAGTGGGTTTGATTTCTGGTCCTGTTTACTGCATTCCATGTTACCATCACATGAGCAGAATTTTTTCCTCTTTCATTTCTGGAATAAGCTATTAGACCAGCATGTGCTTAAAAACTTCTTCCAGAAGTGCCTTACAGGAAAAAAGTCTCATTTTATCCCTCGAGAGTTTAACACACAAAGGTAAAACACACGAATTTAATAAACAGAAGCATGTTCTGATCACTGAGAAATAACACTGTGAATCAACAGCTCTCAGCACAGCAGCGAGCGGGAGTCCCAGGCTTTTGAAATGATAAATCCTGCAGGCAAAGGTTGGTGAATTCATTTACTTATCTTCAACCAAACAGCCACACAATTCAAAGGGACTGCTCGGGTGCTGTGCTCGCTCCCAGCCTCTCCTCTTGGCCCAGCTCAAAGCCTTGCCAGAGTGGGAAACCAGTCTCAGATCACGGCGCGGTTCGTGACGCACAGACACAGGGCCAGGACAGACATCTGAGGCAGCCACAGCACCAAGCCCATGAATTTCACTGGCATTTCACAATTTCCAAAGCGCATTTTACGCCGCAAGGCATAGTGGGCAAGGAGATTTTCCCTCCTCTTATCTCCGTGAGACATCGACCTCATTATGTTACTTTTCTAACCTATGAGAATAAAACCAGCACATGTGAGACGTCTGAGCCCTCCCAGTTTTAACTTGGCTGTAGTGGTTTTTCTGACAATAGTTTATATAAAGCACAACCAGCTTGAAAACTAATCCCACTCTGTTGCTCACAAGGCACTGTGCAATTAAGAGGAAATGTGAATATAACAAAGTATGTACAAACCTCTGTAAGAAACACTCTAAAAACTGCTCCACAGAAGCTTCATGGCAAACTGAGGCGTAATTAATTACCCAAACCAGTTTTGACTTCATATACACACCCCATTTTTTGTTTTTTCCAATCATCAGGAAAATATCTTTATGCAGCTTTAAACACGGGGCCATTTTTATTCCAAGCAATAAAAAACCACTTACAGTAATTCCCTGGGAAAAAAAGGAAAAAATACAAAAAACCCCCAAGGTTACGCAGTGTCACAACTTGTAATCTCCCCCTGCTAGGACTCGTACATATTTAAATACTTTAATACTGCTTCAAAGGAGAATGCTTCAAAGCAAAATCAAAGTGGGAACATATTTTAAAGTGACAGATCTAATAATAAATTGCTGTTTCTGCTCTCCACTTCCTTAAGTGTCCTCAACTAAAATGTAATTTTATTTACAACGAAAAGGAGTAATCATTTTCTTTTGATGCAGCAGCAGACAGCTTAGAAGTTTGAGCATCATATTCAAATTACAGTGACTGCAAATGAGAATTCAACGTATTTGCCAACAGTTGCTCCATAACCACCTCCAAAAAAGCTGTTCTCAGTTACCAGTACACAATATTTCTTGGGGTTAAGGTGTCTAAGCCCTTCACAGTCAAGCCTCATACTCTCAAGTCAAAGCAACATAAAGGCAATTTATGCAGCAGGAAGGGTGAGATGTTCCCCCTCCATTACCTGTAAAAATTAAAAAACATCCACCACCCTTGTTCTAGGTCTTTCTACAGGTTTGTGTCTGATATTGGGATGGCAGCCCACCAGAGAGCTGTTTAAATGTCATCAGGTCCACATGAACTGAATGGGAAAGGAATTCATCACTCCTCCCACAAATTCTTTTATTACTTTTAACCTCTCAGGATGAGCTTCTGAATGAAAATGAAAATGAGACCTGCCTGGACCAGTACCACTAACTCCAGCTTGACACCAAGGAAACAAGATGCCACAGGAACCAAGACCAAGGCAATATGTAAGTGGCAAGGACTTCTTAAACTTTATAAAAGCTCATACCCTTGCAGATTCATTTGGTAAATTGCCACTCCTTAATATATTTTTACTTCCTGAAGCCGGAAGGAAGATGAAGTTGTGTGCTGTCAGGTTTCAGTCAGGCTGCTCTGAAATGCTGGGCTGCCTCACAGAGTTTCCCTGGCACCTGGGAGGAATGTCACACACAGCTGGAATGGTCTAGGAAGCACTCAGAAAGTTACCTTTTTGGAGATGATAACCCCACGTCACAATCTCAGCCAAATGGAGTTGGTCATCAACCTCAGACTTGTAATTCTTGGATTGAGGTTCCCTGACTTCCTTTGAGTAATTTTTCATAAAATTATAAAATCACAGAATAGTTTGGGTTGGAAGGGACCTTAAAGCTCGTGCAGTTCCACCCCTGCCATGGGGCAGGGACACCTTCCACTAGCCCAGGCTGCTCCAAATCACATTCACCCTGGTTTTCAATCCTCCAGGGATGGCCCACAACCCTGGGCAACCTGTGAAGGGCCTCACCACCCTCAGAGAAAGAATTCCTTGCTAATATCTAATCTAACCCTTCCCTTCCTCAGTTCAAGGCCATTGCCCCTTTTCCTGCCGCTGCTGCCCTTGTGAAAATTTTCTGGTTTCCTTTTTACTTCCCCTCACATCTCTCAGGTTTGTGATGGTACAAGTTCACTGTCACGCAACACCAAGAAAACCCCTGTTGAGTGAGGAACGAGACTCCTTACCTGTCTAAAGCAGAGTGTCCAAATCTCTATGATCAGTACAAAATCAAGACAAATCCCAAACCAGACCAACCCAGAAGGACAATCTCAGCACCTAAACCACCTAAATCAGCACAGGATGAACTGACCTGCTCTTTGGAGGCTCCTGACAATTGTTGATGAATCACAGGAACCCAGATGCTCTCCAGGTATCTAAACTAAGGGACACAATTCTCCTGCCAAACTACTGGACTACAGAGTTCATAAACACCCAAGAGAACATTTGACAACACCTTTGCAAGGGCTTGTGGATGCTTCTGGGGAATAAAAAGTACATGAAGAACCAGAAGAAAAACCCAATAGCTTGGATGAAGTGAGTCAAGGAAAGACCTTCACGTCATGCATCTCCTTGAAGAATCTCTCCTCCTAACAGCAAGAACAGTCTTGTTCTCCATTCCCCTTCCATCCACTCCTAATTACATGAGAGCCAAGGGCATCCAGGTATTTGAAATGAACACCTAATATTCATTTAAACTGCAGCTTAGGTCATCAAAGGTTTGAAAGAGCCCAAATTACTTAACTTCCTCCACTGTGTGCTTGTTCCCACATGTGTATGACAGCGAGGAGGAAATAGCTCTGCAGAAAACAGGAAAAGTTCAAACTTGCACACACAGCGCCTGGCAAGAGCTCACTTTTTAAAGCTTTCCCACATGAAAGAACCTAAGCAATCCAAGCAAGTAAAAACAGAGTTTATACTTTTAAAATATGGCAAATTATCACAGAATCACAGAATATTTTGAGTTGGAATGGACCCGCAAGCCTCATCGAGTCCAGGTCTTAAGTGAATGGCCCACACAGGGTTAGGTAGGTCAGAACAAACTTAAAAATAATTTCTAAAGCATGACAGTATTTGAGACTGGTATGTAACATAAAATGTTACCTCTGGAGGCTCTAAAAGAAGAGCAAAAGCCAGTGGCAAAGACACGGCAATGGGGAGGGTTAAACAGCCAACCCAGACACTGCTTTGGTTTTCCCAGACCTCCCTCCTTTGCATGTCACCATAAATAATAAGAGATCAGTCTTTAGAATTACACCTGGAAATGGAAGGAGGGGTTGGGTGACAGAGATTTGTGGGCTTCATCAAGGAGCTACAATCCCATCAGCAGGAAGCAATGATAACACAACGATGACTGCAGTGTGGGAGGGCTCTGGACAGCAAACAGATGGTATTTAAATCAGCAAAATCCCTTACTCTGAAAGCATTTCTCATGTTTCATCCCAGCACAAGACAATCTTCTTTTGAGAAATAAAGGTCGACCAAAGAATGACTCACAGAACCAAATACAATGGGAGGATGGCTTGAAATCAGTGGCATTTACTTTGATTCAAGCATTCAAGTATATTTGATCTGCTTATTATCCCAACACTGAAGCACCAAAGCAGATTAAAGGCAGTTAATTGAGCATGGAAAAAACACTGAATCTGCTGAATCACAAAATTCTCACTGTAAAAGAGCATTCTGATACAAACTGGATTTCCTACTACAGATGTAAAATCTAATTATATTGTTCTATTAAACATCTTATAGGGATGGACTTACAACTCATGAACAAAAACCACAGCGGATAGAAACGTTCTATTTTGGGAACTAGGGCACAGACACTGGTACAAGAAGCAAGTCCCTTTCTCGTATTATTACCTGGCTAATTCCTGGTGGAGGATCAGACCAAGAATGTCAAAAGGAAACTAAGACATTATGTCCCTTATTACTACGGAAAAAAGAAAAGAGATACTATTAACTGCAAATCTTTTAGATGCTCTTAGAAGGTCAAGTAATTAATGAGACCACTGGGAAACAGGGCTGCGTTAAGACCTATATTTTGGAATCTGGCCAAAAGCAACTGTTTTAAATAATCATTGTCAACTTAATTGAGGAAAAGATGCTCATAAACCAGAGTGAGCGGCCTTGAAATATAAGGGTACATCTGTGATTCTCACAACAGCTCCTGCACTACATCTCATCAGCAAAAATTTCAGGAAAGGGTGGGAACTCAATTGTAACACTACCTGGGTATAAAAAAAGTGTGAACTGATTTTTATAGCACAAATGGTAAGACAGGATTTTAGTAAAAAGTCAAAAAGCCTGAGGTCACCTTTTATTCTTTATCTAGAAAAAAAAATAATAAATTTGGGGTTGGAACGAGATGATCTTTAAGGTCTCTTCCAACCCAAACCATTCTATGATTCTATGAAGTTATTTAATGATAGTTATTACAGTTCTCACAGAAAGGCTTTTCTGTGCCCAGGAATTTCTGGGCTTCCTCCACAACTGATTAAAGATTTTATGGAAACATCCCCCTGCCCTGCACATGAACCAAAACACCAGGAATAGGAAAGCCTTGATGCTGTTTCTTGCTTCCAAGTGAAAAGAAGTCCACAGTGCTGAGCATCCTTCACCTCTGGAAAATAAGGCCTGAGGGTATTAAAGAGGGCACTTGGAATAGCCCAAGAGTTCCACCAGTTTGGCTTTTTTGTCCTAGGTCAGCTCAGTCAGCAGGCAGGAAGTTTTTAGGCTGCAGACTGATGGGTTTCTGGAAAACTGTAATTTACTCAGGCTGGTGAAATTAGAATATTAACATTTTTACGCACACGACAGCCAAAGTAATTCCTCTCACAACTCCTGCAGTCCATGTTATTTTGCTCTGGTGAGCTGTGGCCTCTTCATGCTCCAGGATGTGTTTTGGCTGCATCACTCCACACACCCTCTACCTTTAGGAGAAGCTTCCCGGGTAACAGAGCTCAGGAGGAGGAAGGCAGTCGTATTTCTGTTGCAACTGGCTCCCCATCATTTTCAAAGCATGACAAATGTAATGGTATCCTGCTCTTTCCACACCATTAGAGCCCAGAGGAACCCATCTGAAACCAGCCAAGCAGCAAAACCTACCAGGAGAGAGCTCAGCCGGCTGCACTCGGCGCTTTGTTCACAGCTGGGAAAGCCACTGAATGCATGTGCACATTGCAGATGCCTCTTGCTGCTCTTATTTACTCCAAGTTGTGTTAAATAGTGGCATTTTGATATCCTCATTTTGTATTATAGTTGATAAACAGAACTCCCACTTTTCCCACCAAACTGCAGCACGGACAAGGCTCCCGGGACCAGCACAGCTCATGTTTTCAGTGACAGGATGAGCTGGTTTTGTGGTCTAAGGTGTAGGAATGGGAGAGACTGAGCTCACAGAATAGAGTTTGCACAAGAAAATAAAATTATTCATGTTTCTCCTTAAAATTCCCCTTTAAGAGGGAGTCCAATCTGGCTTTGCTAAAACTTGACCATACATCAAAACCCAAGGTGACATGCGTTTCCTCCCCATGTTAGAGGCTGTGTTCCAGTTACAAATTACAACCTCTCAGTGGGAGAATTCCTTTTCATTGCTGCTCCAACGGCTGCTTGGGTCGAGCAAACAGACACATCAGTTGTCAGTGTGAGGCCAAGAGCAGTGACAAGACTTTGTGCTCTTGGGAGGTGTGAAGATACAAGTTACAACCTCAGCAGCAGCAGTAAAAATAGAAACTGGACTTTTTCTGTTTTAAACTCTAGAGACAGAAACAAGAAACATCAAATGGTATTTCCAGTATCTGTTGAATATGATAACTGAGCAAAATTTTTGCCTGGAAATCCATTACTACACACACAAGATGAAAGTGAGAATTACAGCTCAGAATTTGCACGGCCTTTACGTCTTAAGCACGACACAAAACATGCACCAAGTATTTCCAGTCCATGGGAACTGGAGGTAACACAGACCCTGCCCTGGAGTTCTGCAGGGCTTGGAGCAGCAGGGCAGGCTGCAAGAAGCCCACACTCTTGGGTTTTGGTTTCATAAGTTGTGGTTTTGCCTCTGGATACTTCCAACCAGACACATTTTCCACACGCAATTAAATAATGGTGAGTGAGTTGTGGTACGTGACGTTTAATTTTCAATGGCTGGGGAAAGTAACACAGGAGCTGCAGGCAAGATCATTAATCTCCTCCAGATCCTCTGAGCTGCCAAGGATAGCAACTCATTCCTCACTGTGTTAATGCTGCTCTTCCATCATTTCTGTGTATGCTGTACCAGGCAGAGCCATGCCAGTAAATGTACACATTTATATGCATTCACCCACAGATTATTACATTGTTCACAGGCAAGATGTGTATGAGCAGGGAATATAAAACAGGATTGAGTATGAGGGGTATGTTGGTGGGAAGCCCGCGCTATAAAATGGCATGGGGGTAAGTGCCCAACAAGAGCCACAGCTGGAATTTATTCTTAAAGACTCATTTATGAAATTCCAGTGCGGGAAGGAATATGTGAGCCCTGGGAAAGAGGCAGCTTCTTCCCAGACCTCCTGCCTGGGGTCATAAGAGCAATGCTTCCCAAACTACTGAGTGAATGCATGCAGGTGTCTTTAATTCACATACAAAGAGGAAAAATTTTCATGCCGGGAGCAAAATAAAAATGCCCACATGTAATTCTTATGCAGATGAAAGGTTCTTTTAGCATATTCCCTCCTACACAATCCATCCCAGGGCTCTTGGCAAAGTCAGGCTTCCCCTCTGTACACACAAGCCCGAGCTCACTTCTAAAATCCTCTTTTGATGCCCACACAAAGGTATCCTTCCCACTTCCATCCTTCCTGTGCTCCATCCACACTTCCCTGCTCCTCCCCCAGCAGCCTCAAGTCTCTGCACCGTTTTCACTCCCTCCTGGGAGTCTGGGTGAGCAAGTTGCCCACCTCAAGTTTGTGTTGAACCAACCTAAAGGCACTTTAGTAAGTTGTGGGAGAAGCAGCTTTTATCAGTGCGCTCCAAAGCCCAAGAGGAACAGCTCAAGTCCTCAGCAGACACTCCTAAAACAAGCATTCAATTACATTAGATTCATACTTTTTACATTATTCAGGAGAATTCTTCAACTGTTCCAAGAAGAATAGTCAAGGAGAAGGTTTATTTCACTTCAAAGAGAACTAAGCAAGTTCAGCAATTTCAAAACAGGCTAAATATGTAAATATGTGATGTAACAGGCTAAAGTGCAACAAATGCTTCCATGAGAACTGTTCTTACCGTATGAAGACCAGCTTGACCTTTGATGGGGCAGTTTTAATGATCGCAGAAGCATTCTGATGGCTTCTCCCATACAGGATCTGATTGTTGATCTGTTGAAAGAAAATGGTTTTCATGTAAGTGAAGAAGTACACCTTGTTTTAATTTGTATCACCAAAGCTTCCAAGTTTACTGTGGGATAAGGAGATAAGACTCAAAGAAAATGTGGTCTGCAAAATCTAGATCCATATAAAACAGGAAGCAATGCTAATTTACTATTATTAGTAAGCCACAAATGAGAGAAATCTTTTTTTTTTTCACATATCCTCAGAATGGCTATTACAGATTGTTCCCAGATTTTTGGAGAACAACTTGATCTGAGAAGTCTCACATAGGTATGACAACAGCACAGATGTTCAGACAGACACTCCTGTACTTTACCTGCAGGCAACGGGACATTTAGCAAGCCTGGCTGTTAAGGTTGTGCTGACTCTTCAGTTCCACTCAAGGAAACAGAGCTGGTAAGTCACAGAGAGGAAGGGCAGTTTAAGGATGTGCACCAGGAGCAGCTGAGGGAGCTGGGGGGGCTCAGCCTGGAGAAAAGGAGGCTCAGGGGGCACCTGGAATTCTCTCCAGTCCCTGACAGGAGGGGGAACCAGGGTGGGGGTCAGGCTCTGCTCTCAGGGAGTGAGGGATGGGATGGAGAGGGAACGGCCTCAAGCTGCGCCAGGGGAAGTTTTGATTGGATATTGGGGGAAATTTCTTCACCAAAAGTGTGTCCAGCCCTGGCACAGCTGCCCAGGACAGTGGTGGATCCCCATCCCAGGAAGGATTTAAAAGCCGTGTGGATGTGGCACTTGGGGACAAGGGTCAGTGGTGGGATTGGCAGTGCTGGGGGGATGGTTGGACTCCATGATCTGGGGTCTTTTCCAACCTAAACAATTCTATGATTCAATACTGCAGTTTTTTCCTCCCACTCTTAATTTACAACATAATATTTACATTCACATTTGATATACCAATGCTGTTTAAAACAATAACGATAACGGAGCCCAGGAACAATTTACTAGTGATTACAGAAGGAATTTTTGTTACTGCAAATGTTTGTATTGGATTCTGGGTTTGTGATCTTAGAAGGATTTCTCATTCAAACAAGAAGTAACTGGCCAAGTCTCCCAGCCTGGTGTGACTTGGGCTGGTTGGTCACGTTGGGAACTTCACAACACTCCCACCTTATTTTCAAGTGGGTTAAAACAAGGTGCAAGTTCAGCAGTTAAATAAGGACAATGCCAGGACAAGAATAAAACCCTTAACATTTCATTACTCGTTGAGATTCAAGTGCAAAGCATTTACCTCCCAACAGCAAAGAGGGACCTAAAAAGGTCCACAAGGATGTGAGGAGGAAATAAAATCACAGCAACACTCCCAAGGGTTTGATGTGGTTCTGTCTGCAACTGCCACGGTGGCAAAGACAAGGAGAGAAGCAACATCCTCAGCCATGCTTTGTTAATCAAAGTTTAAAAACCCAGTGGCAAAAAATTAATGCTCAGCTGCATTTGGGCTTCAAGCTCAACTTGAAACTTCCAGTGAGTTTGTTGACTTAATTTCTCTAAGTTCAAGACTAATTTATTCACTGGGAATACTGTATGCTTTACAAATTGTTTGGATTTAGTTAAATTACCATCAATTTTTCTAAACAGCAGACTTCTTAGATTAAAATTTATAGTCTTTACTCTGCCTAAATTAATCCTATTCACTACATGTATCAAATAGTCCAAAATTTAATTAGCTGTGAGCTGGGTCTGTAAGTTATAATTATTTAATTACACCAAAATGAAAGCATAATCAAAGTAATATATCTCCACAAGGTTTTGGGCTGTCCCACATTGTTATTACAGTCAGTATTAATTTTTCTTTTTTTTTTTAAAGTACACTTTCTTTTGCAAAATAAATTAATGCTCCTGCAGATACCACAGTGATGAGCAAAGCACAAAAGTCTACTTAAATAAAACAAAAAAAAGAGAACATCTAGGATTTCAGAAGAAACACCATTTTAAATCTTTCAAATTAAATAAAGTAACACATCAGCTTAAGCAAATAGTACTTTGGGAGTCCAAATCTGTAAATCTGTGCTTTACTTTTTTCGTTATGAGATTAGAAAAGAAAAGCAAAGCCTTGACCAAGCAAAAGAAATAAACTGATTTAAATCAACCTCAACTCTTCTTTAACTGTCTCTTTCTATAACTCCTTGGAAAGTCCTCACAGCACAGCGGAAGATAAAACCACACTACAGGTATGAGGTCAGGTCAGCACACAAGGTCAGTTTTTAATATAATCACACATTGCTCTACATTGAAGATTTAATCACACATCCCAAATGTCCTGTTGCCTTCACCTACACAAGTTTTGGGTTCCAGTTTCATGCACTGAGGTAGCAGAAAGTACAAACTCACTGAAATCCGAGCTCTGAAATTCAGAGGAAAAAATTTAAAGGATTGTTTGCTTCTCAAACTTTAATTTGCAGAAGAGAAACATTAGATATGGATATTAAAAAAAAAAAAAAAAAGAAGCCTAAAACCCCACTCTGTTTTTACTATGTGGCAGTAATGGAAATCCATAAAATTAGTATCATCTGATTTTTATGAAAATCAAGTTAAATGATACCCCAAAGCTAGTAAAAGTACTGGCCTAGCTTTCTGTAATAATTATTTCTTTGTACCAATGCACTGGGTCCCTTCTAACCACAGGAATTGTAGCATTTTGAGATACAACCACCAGACTCCCTGAAACAATGGGAAAACTTTCCAAAACTTTTTTATCAGTAAAATTTTATATACTGCAACCCCGTAAAACAAACCAAGCCCCTAAATAATAAAGCATGAGGAAAACGTTGGAGAGAAAAAATAATTAGAATGCGAATTTCCCTTTCCTCACCAAATTTCTTGCCGGGCACATGTTCAAACATGTGCATCATCTAAAGTGATCAACAGACCGTAAAATCCATGAGGACAGAAAATATCCTGCTCTGAGCTGGCAGCTGATCCCTGTGGTTCCCCACCTGGAGGGTTGGAAAACCACTGATGGCCTGTGCTCTCCTGCCCAACGGCTTCCCCAGCTCAGCTTTACCTGGTGGCAGCTTTAAAATCACCACCCAAAGCTGCCCTTAACTGCACCCAAAGCAGAGGAAAGAAGGATTTGTGTCCTCCTGTGGAATGACCAAAGGGACATGGGCACAGATTTCCCAGGGAAGCTGTGGCTGCCCCATCCCTGAAGTGCCCAAGGCCAGGTTGGAGCAGCCTGGGACAGTGGAAGGTGTTCCTGTGGTTCTGTTCTAAGATTCTATCATGATCTCACCACAAATAAACTGAGAACAAAACATCAACCCCTCACATTTTTTAAAACAGAAGTGGAATTGTGAATTTTGCTTTTTAGTTGGCAAAATGCAGCTGTATCTATCATGCTATTGCAGCACAACATCTATTTACCTAAGTATCTTAATATAAAATAGCAATAAAAATGCATTTAGCACAAAAGCTCTCTGGCTTTGAGCTATGACAAAAATGACATAAAAACCCAGAAAGTAATAAGTGCCTTTCAGGCAACAGTCCCGAATGGACACCAGGCAAACTGTGCAGTGACTCTCAACTCTGAAGATTGGCTTTTACTCTTTCACATGCCTGAAAGTGGCCTCACAGAACAAAACACAGAATCACAGAACAGTTTGGGTTGGAAGGGACCTTAAAAATCATCTTGTTCCAACCCCCCTGCCACAGCAGGGAAACGATCACATCCGAATGAGCAGCTTCCTTCCACCTCCTGCCTCATCTTCATCAAGACAAGCAGGGCTGGGGAGATGGCAGAACATCCCAGCATCAGCAATTCATCATAACAGGGCTCTGAACAGCCTGCTTTATTAATAGAGCACAGTCGACTCTCTTGTGGAGAGACGATAATAATAATAACAATAATGATAATAGCAGGGTGGATTATTCAGTGTGAATAAAAGCTCCCACCAGGACAGAGCCGTGCAGAGCTCAGGAGCAGCCAGGCTCAAAGCACAGGGACAGCTCCAGGTGAACACACTGCAGGCCATGCTGGGCACAATCACAGACAGGACTGAGCCCAGACTAATAAGACACGAAGCAGTGCAGACACCTGCACTAAAACAGCAAGAGGGCGAGGCAGGGGCACCACAGATGGTTCCTTTGCTTGGAAAAAGAATGGAAAAGCAGAACTTGTGCCCCGTAAAAAATACATACAAGGACCAAATTTTGACCCGAGTAGTTTTTCTCCACAGATGAAAGCAGGATGAAAGGACCTTCTCCCTCCAAAAGCTGTTTTCTCCAGCCACATACCATCCAAAATACATCACTGGAGAGGTATTAAAAAATAATGGTTACACGCCATTCTTCTGTGTGACCTGCATTTCCCTCAATGTACAGGTTGTGAAAACGAGCCAGGATCATGCCCTCAAAAGATCACAGTTGTTTGCAGAACCTAAAAGTGAGCTGGTATTTCATTAAGTCAGCGACAAAAGATTTTATGAATAAGGTGCTGAGGCAGTCTGGCAGCATCCCACATCCTTCCATTGAATCCAACCAAACTCTAGTTCAAAAGAAAAATGAACAGGTAATATTTATCCATCTCTATCTCTATCCCATTAACGTTAACTCCACAAAACCCACAGGGAATCGTCTGCACACACCACAGGAGCATCCACTGTTTTAATGGAGCAAGTGAACGACCAGGACCCCCTGGAGCACCCCAGGACAGGGCAGAAATGTCAGAGGCTTCCCGAGATGTGAATCCCTTCACTTGTTGACACGTTCTAATACTGAAAACTGAGGTGGAATCAAAGATGCAGACGCAAAAACACTTAAAACACGTTGTTAGATGAGTCTGGCATTTCCTCACTTCTGAACACTCGAGTTTGCAGTTCATGCTCTTCTAACATATTTTGGTGTAAAAGACACTGCAAGTAAATCCACCTTGGCCTCTGCATCCCTGAAATGGGAGCAGCAAGAAATCACAGTGGAGATATTCAATAGCCACCTGGAAACGCCTCTGGGCAACTGGTTTGAGGTGGCCCTGCTTGAACAAGTGGGTCTGACTGAAGTCCTTTCCATGTCCAGCCATTCTGTGATATCCCTGCCTGAATGACCCACGGACATCTTGGGCATGACCATTTCCAATGGTTACTGAAATAGTTATTGAACCTAATGGTTATTTTAAAAAACCAGCCCACTAATTCTATTTGCATCAAACTGGAATGCTTTTAAAGGCCCCAAAACCACAGGGTTGTGAATAACTGGTGTGAACATGAGATGTCTGTACATCCCTGATTCACAACCTATTCCTTTGCAATACAGGAATTTTGGCCACTGGATGGGGACCAGAATGAGACCATCCCATCCTTTCCTGTAAGGAATTGTACTTTTGCTCACCAGTGACACACCTTAATGAAGGAAATGAGGGAGTCGCTAAAGTCTCCTCAAACTTTTTACTTGAAGTTTGGTGTTTTTGAGATAGAGAACCTCACTTTTCTTCCACTGAAACAAAGAAATGATCATTTTATCTCCAATTTAACAGGCAGAGGATTTAGGGCACCACCACTACTTTGGAAAGTGCTCTTTGTATCATGGCTCATCCATGCAAATCCCAAGCCTTGAAGTGAACGTGATGAATCACAGATGGTACAACGCTGAAATACTTAAAATTAGACCCTTTCCTCTACCAAAAACTACCTCTGATATGCACAGAGGAAAATGGCACCACAAGTCATTTCAACTGCTATACACCCTAAATTGAACAATTTTTCTTTTTTTTTTACCATTAGAATTCAGTGTCAGGGATAGAAAAAAACAGAAATTGGAAGGAGAAAGTAATTTTCCTACCCCAGTCCATTATGGTCTAGACCTTCATACCATTTCTCACACTAAAAATGAAAATAACAAACTTCAGATGGGGGTATTTTTATAGCAAACCAAGTCTTTCTTGTACTGTGGGTATTGAAACCCCCTAATTACAGCACTGTTAAGACAATGACAAATGCTTAGCCAATTCTGAGTACTCCCAAGGCATCCCCAGGCAGTCAAATTGCTCTTTCTCAAGGTAAGAAATGTGAAAAAATAGGTGGTTTTCTGATTGCACAGGGAGTTGCTGAAAGATCAAAGCATCACCACCCACAGAGAGCAGCAGGTCAGCATATCCCTGCACTCCAGCGAGAGCTTCTCTCTCAGGGGAACATCCCCAAGGATGGATGGGGTTTTTTTAAACCACTGAAGCAATCATGACGTGGGGAATCACTGCGGGTACCGCAGAGAAAGTGTCATTTTGCAACGGCCAAAAAATCAGGCGAAGTGAAGGAAAGCTGAGTTTTCAGTCTGAAGGTGAAGGAAGGAGATTCGAGGGAAAGTGAAGACAAAATACTCCACTTGCTAACAAGCTCTCTCGCCTCGTGGGTGAACTTGTGCCAGACACAACTAAAGAAAATAACTATTTTAAACAGATTATAGCATGGAATTTATTTTCAGGACAGGGAATATCCCTGTCATCTGTAAAAACACATATGGTAACTTCGAGGGGGTTTTGTTTTTTTTAATGTAAGGTGTGAATTTCCCTGTAAAACCACATATGCACTACAAGGATGGATTTACTGTCCCCTTCCTGCCTTTCAACAGTCCCTCCCGACGCAGAGCTTGTGAACATGCTGAGAGCACAGACTTTGCTGACAAGACATTAGTTTTCACAGGCCAATGATTTTTGTTTCACTGAAAACACATTCACCTGCCAAAGGCCAAGTTCTCAGTTGGCATAAATCAGCACAGCTCCTTCCCTCAGCCACCTAATTCCATTTGCAGCCTTTATTTAAGGTTCAAACGATGGCTCCACATATGCCTCTCCCTCTCTCCACACGAGCCTTGCTCAGGAGTCGAAGGAAACACTTACTTCCAGGAGCTCATCCCCGATGTTCATCCTTCCATCCCGTCCCGCGGGGCCGTCTGGATTGATCCCAACCACGAAGATGCTCATCCGGGACCGGTCCTTGTTGCCAGCCAGGCTGAGTCCCAGCCCATTTTTGTCTTTCTCCAGCTCAATAATGTGCAACTCTCCCGGGAGATCTGCATATCTTTGCCTGATTTTTTCTAGGAAGGTCAAGAACAAAATGAGTTAGAACATGGAATGACTCGCACGCAGATGTTCAAGAACACGTAGAAATATGCTAGAAATTTACAGTGTCTCAGCAAATAAGTGTTTTCAACAGAGGTCTTTTCAGCACAGGCTCCAAAATACCATTTCCTGTGTCTGTATCACCCACATAGCAAAATGCAACATCAGCTGCAAATATTATTCACATTAAACCCACACTATTTTAATTATTTGTACAACGGTCTAGTTCTGAACCAAAAACTTTCTGAAAGGAGCATAAACAAGGAAATTCCAGAGGCACCTTTACCTCACAAAAACTATCAAATTCAGGAAACTCTCGTAAAGTTCGAGCTGGTTAATTAACCACTGCGGGAAACTGAAGCACTTAATAGTTCCAACATTACTGCAGCCTCACATCTCAAGGTAAAACCTTCTGCTTCTTTCTGGTGACTCAGGAATCTGCTCACCATGAGGTGCTGCTGGCAGCTGATGACGCAGAGCAGATGTCAGTGACAATGCAGATGAGTGATTACGTTTTTAAATGCAGCCTCACCTGATATTAAGGTGGTTATTTGTCTTTCATCTACATTTCAACCATGCCTGTGACAGAGCTCAACGTATTTACAGAGTCATTCCGAGCACACTGCGTGGCTGGGGATGCTGACAGTTTAAGCTGAATGTCTTTTCACTGTTGCTGGTGAGGGTGATTTTTTTTCTGCCTGCTTTTCCTTTAAAAGTCTCAAAGCCAGTTGAAAACTCCACCTGGACCCACTGCTTCAGCTGGGCCACATGTCTAAAAAGGCAAATCAAAGCACCTTGCTGTGGCTGGATGTCACCTTTAGTGCAGAGCCCAAGGTGAAGGAAACTGCTGCATTATGCATGAAAAGGAGAAATAAGGGATATTCTATGTTCAGCCATATCCCTGAGTCAGCAGCAGGAACTAGATCAATATTAGCTACTACCACTCTCCTGGGGAAGCATATTTTAATAGTATGATTTAACTACTCTAGTGAATGTTCCCATGACAACAAGAAAGAGGGAAAAGAGCTGGGGAAGGTGAGAAGGAGGCAACTAAAAGAGAATAAAAACTGCTGAGAAGAAAGATGATGAAGTAGAGATGTTCCTTGCACATCCCCTGTGCTGTCAGGGTGATTTAGCCAAACTTGGGTCAGTCCCAGCAGTTCTTCTCTCCAAGGGTCCTTCCTGAGTAATTTGTTCCAGCTGCACCAGCTCCTTGTGCCTTGGCAGAGACCACTGGGACACGGGGAGCAGCTTCCCTCTCTGAGCCCAGGTGCAGCCAAGAGAATCACCTACACTCAGAGCAACACAGACAAGACCCAGCTCCCCCATCACTGTATTTACAGGCTGGCATTTTCCTGCTGTGCTCTACATCGCTGCTGTCTGAGCCTAAAATCCCAGGGGTGTATATTAAGGGTGAGATGCTACCCCTGCAAAGCTGTTAAAGCTCTACAGAGGTCTGCACAAAATCAGAATATCATAAAAATACAGACAACTCATTTGTTGCTATCAGTTATATGCCCCCTCCCCCAATTCATATAACTGCATTAAATGGTAATCCATGCAACTGCAGAGTCCTTTAATGCATGTCTTAACTAATGGGGTAAAAATGTAATTAGAGGTGTGATTTGCTACTTGAATTTGGAAAGTGCTTTTTCTCCTTAGTATGCAGGATATCTCCTGAAAAATAAAACCAGGAGAGGAACAGTCTTGAAAATAGGTAGTGCTTTTGAAAGCCCAGGAGATCCAAGCACATGCAGGCACACTTGGGTTTATTCACACCACCGAGGTTTAATGTCCTTTGCCCATGAAGCAAGTCCAGACCTGGAGAGCACTAAGACATTTGCTGCCCACCACAGTCATCCAGATAACTCATTTCAGCACAGCATGTCCCAGAGCAGCTGATCAGCAGAAAAGGCTTTTCTTACTGATTGCATTTTTGTGGATGAGGCAAAGAACCCAGTGCTGGAGGGACGCTGCTGACTGATCGCTGCTCTGCCACAATTCCTTCCCTTGCTCGTTGTACACGGATAACACATCTCACTTTCACTTGCCAGGAGCAAAGAACATGTCTAAAGCATATTTTTAACAACTCATAGTCAGATGCTCAGAAAAGAGCTGAAGGAGCAAGGAACACACACGCTTAAATGCAGCACAGATGAAGCTGCACATCTTTGGAGACTGCTTCAAAACTCATTTCTTGCTTGTCAGTAAAACTGCTTGAAATTCCCCAGCAGGAGCAGCCCTGTGACACTGCAAACACACACTGCTCCAGCCTCTGTCTGCAGACAAAGTGACTCTCAGGCTCCCAGTAAATCTCTAATTCCACAGTATTTCCTCCCCAAAATGAATTTTCTCACGTGGGAAAAACATTAGCAGTTCAGAAGTACACGTATACTCCTGTTCTGAGCTGAGCTGAAACTAAAGGTATGTTTTAGTCCTCCAAAAATCATTAGTTAGGGCAATTGCCTGGGATGAGACAGAGCCCCACGGAAGTTTCTGCTCTGCCTGTGTTGGACTGGAAACCTTGTGAGTTGATTCCCAGCTCAGCACTCCAGCTGTGCCATAATCCCCCACTGTGGGAACAAAATCTCTGGGTAAAGAAAAACTTAACTGGCCAAAAACCAGAGACCAATTCCAGGGCTCATCAAATTACTTTATTTATCAAGAGGTCGGGTTGTTTTGGGGTTTAAGGGCCTTCCCTGCTGCATTATTTTTTGGAAAAAAAAAAATCTTACCCAGAAGGAAGCCTCCATGTGGACTAAGCCCTTCACTCTAAATAATCACATTAATTTCTGAAGCACCTATTTGATACGGCTGAGGTGACTAAGTGGTAAAATAGTGGGAGATCATGGAGAAAGCCACGAGGATGCTCCGTGCTGAGCACCATCTCCAGCCTGCCAGGAAGGCACTGCTGTCGAGCAAGAAAAGACATGTTTGTGTGGACATGCCCCTGCACGCAGGGACAAGCAGAGACACCCCTGCTTTATAAATCAAGCCTCCCTCAGCACATGCTGCCTCCTCCCTGGCCAACAGAAGGTTCTGGCTCTTCCCAATCCCACCTCCTGCAATTAAACCCTGAGAAGGGCTGTCCTCGCCAGCCTCGCTCAGTGAATGATAACTCACTATTCCCAGAGGTGCTGCTTTACTCATCCAATCTGCATATAAATATCTTTTGGGCATCCAGCTGACTTCCTACAACATTGTCATGGTATTCTCATAAGATTATTTTAAACAAGTATTTACTGCTTAAACAAACGTGCATCTAAGGCATCTTCTTTTTAATGCCTTTTTCAGCTGGTTTTTCTCCCCTCCAGCTGGTATCGCTTTTCAGTTCCCTGCCTAGCATTGGGGAGCCAGTTAGCATCTGCTTTTGCAAAGAATTCCATTATCTGCCTTCATTACCAGATACTTTACACAAGGCAATTGTAATTCTGTTGTTGCTGCATTACACATGGGACACGGCGATTCTTGTTCTGGCACTACCCGGAGTTGTTTCCACATTCGGTGACAATATGCCTATCACAACTTCTGCAAACATATCACCAAGGATATTTAACTGGCTGATATTGCATCCAGGTCCTTTAAAAAATATTACACAGCTGTAACGTGAACGAAAAGCACGAGTAAACGCTTTAGTGGTCACTCCTGCAATAATATTCCCCAGTTATATTAGCAGACAATTACATTTCAAAGAGAAACCCTGGAAATGGAAGACAACTGCTCCCAAACAATATACTATTATGCTGCTGCATATGTTTCCCTGCCTCGGCCACTATTCCTATTATATTAAACAGAGAGATAAAAGAAATAAATGGGGACAATATGGTCAGGATATTGGAGTTTGCATGATCTAGTATTGCAACAAATACACAATTTATCTGCACAGCAAAACCAGACACCACTTCTCAGGAAGTCAAAAGGCTCTTTAAATTACAGAGAGATATAAAGCCCTTGCAAGGGGCCGAGGAGCCTGTTTCCCAAACCTGCTGAAATCTCCAGTTAAATGAGCTGAAAAAGAAGAGGTGTTGCTTTGGAAATTGGTGTCTCTAAGTGAAGCAGATGAGAGTCCATCTAGAAAGGTAAAAAGAGGATTGAAAAATCTCTGGATGACTCAGCTATGTGATTTGTTTTAGCACCAAATGCTCAATATTAAAACTGTCAAGGCAAAATACAGAGCAAGAGAGGGGAGGAAAAACACCACAAAGAGAGACACGGCTGACACATACTTGTATACAGAAGGTGATATGTGGTAAGGATTATACATCCCTCCTGTGTCACCTCAGATAACTATTAGCAATGTAGGCTGGCTTTTGGAGACTTTACAATGATCTCGTTTCTCAGCCTGTGTTAATTTAATGTGTTTAGCTCCCATTTTTTATCACATATTCCATAACATGGTTACAGTCCTGGCCTTCTCTGAGATTTCCCTGCTCAGGCAGCAGTGCTGCAGCATCACAGCCACTGCTCCTCACTTAGGAATGACAGACATCAGAATGCAGGCAGCATCCACTACACAGAGCCAACCTTGCATATCAAGCAACTAATTCCCTTCTTGATTTCACTATAAACATTAAAAAAGAAAAAAAAAGTAGGAAGTCCCTTGAAAGCTGACCCTGGAGCTGTGAGGGCAGCACATCTAATTTACTGATTACAATTTACAAGAACCTAAATAAGCATATTGAAGGGACCATAATTGAACAAATGGGGTTTAGAATTCTCCCACTACTAATAATATAATAAGCTTATTGTTTTAATCTCCCCACTAGCCCTCTATTGAGCTCCAAGGAGGCAGACAGTTCTTCAAACCTTATCTCAAAAGTGATGTACTCGTCTGTTTTCATAAGCTTTAAATTGAAAAATGGAGAGAATTTCTGTACTGCCTTCTTAAGTTCAATTAAATAATTCCAATCCTTCTCAGTGATCAGCATGCATGAGAAAAATAGGGCAGTTGTATTCAAAAGTGGCAAATCTAAGTGGAAGAGCCAGAGATCGTGTTCTGAGCAGTCCCCCTCCCTCAGGTGATGAGAGGAGAGGACAGAGTCTGTCACATCTTTCTGAGTGCTGTCATCTCCAAACCTGGGGGAAGGGACCATCCTTGGACAGCTCTGGGTTCACCATCTGAGCCAGAAACTCAGCATCCCCTACAGTCTCCCTCTGACAGCCACACCACCCCTTAGGCAACACTTTGCTTCGTCTACACCATTTGGATGTCATTTACCACACCTGAAGAGAAGATGTGCAGAGAAAAACAAATCCCATCATTCCTCTTATTCCTTTGGCTTACTTCAATTAATGTTCCCATTTAAAAAAAGAGTTCCATGCCCCCTTCTTCCCCCAAATACTGTCAGCCAAAATACTCTAACATTACTTTTAATTCCATGAGAGAGAGAGCAGGTACCAGGTGCCACACAGCAAAGCCTTCTCTAAATGAACAAGTGTGGGCTTACACACCTTCAAACACAACTCACACAACCTCATAAGCGTGCATTAAACTCTCCTGAGACTATATCCTTACCCTAACTTGAAGAATCTCCCTTTTCTTCTTGTTTAGTGTGAAGGATTTGGGCTATTACTTGACATTTCCAAGCATTCTCTCTTCTCACTTCTCCCTCCAGCTCTGGCTTCCATTCTCTTTTGCTCCTCTCATGCCATGCCAACACTTGCAGCAGCTTCTCAGCTCACATAAGAAAACTTTCCTTCTCCTCCATAAATCCCACTTGTCCCTCACATCACTTTCTACAGCCAATGTAAAAATTTCTGCTGGTGCTTGTTAACTAATCCAGGAAGAAGGTTATAACGAGAGTCTTCACAATCTGCTTCAAGTGCCATTTCAGTTTGTTCCCATGAGCAGGTGGCATTTAGAAGTAGTTATCATTAATTAATTACTTCTTATAATCAAGGAACCATCACACCCCCAAAGACAATAGCAGAGAGAAAAGCGCCTGAAAACCAGGATAACCTCCAATGCTTGCGCCACCTCACACCAATGCTTTGAACACACGGAGTTCTTGCCAACCATTTTTCCCTTATTCGGGCCCAAAGCTTCATTCTAAAGCTGCAGTTTTATTGCACAGCGTTTAAGTCCTCTGAGGAAGAGATATTGTATGTTTTTTCTTTTTTAATTAGATGAGAAGGCCATGATGAGTCTACTCATACTGACGCGACACAGCTCTCTGAGATCTTTTAAAAGGAGATTTAGCGAAAGCGCGGCAAGTAGAGCAACCTGATTTTGTAATTGCTGATTATAAGGGAACGTGCTCTCCCCTCACACAATACTTGCCCTCATTTGCCTTTCAAATGATGCATTAACCCTCATGAAAGCACTTGGGTCTCCTCAGAAGTGACCTCCTCTGGGTGCTGTGATCTCGCAATCAGTCACTCAGCGGAGCTGAGCTCGGAGTGCCTCCGCTCCAGATGATGATCCTCAGAGGCTTTGGAGGAAAGGACTGGCAACCTGGTTGTTTCCTCTACATGGGAGACACAGTGCTGGAGCACCAGACTGCCACTAGTTCATTAAATACAATCAAAAAGCGGCAAAGACGTTTTTACTTTTGATGAAACCCTCTCTGAGGACACAAGTTATGTGCAAAACCACGTCACAACATGATTATGCCTTGGCCTATGAAAGCCTAACTGAAGGCATTTTGAGGCATTAACAACCTTAAAATGGGAGTAGGCACAACAGCTGCCGTAGAGCCCATTTGTAAGTGAAGAATCCTGTGTCTACTGTACAATATTGCAGTGTATTCTGTGGTACTGTGCAGTTTAAGTAATCCAAGAACATCACACTACATTCTCCAGAGCTTCTCGGCCTGTGTGGTGGTGATGGCAGAGCAGCCTGGAGATAAGGCTCTGCTATCACAGCCGCACCTCCCCAGAGAACAGTCACGCTCCTGCCATGCAGAGGTTTGTCTAACACAGTTCTCTGGGAGGCCTGGATGTGTGAACAGTGTAAGAACTCCAGGAAATTCTGCTTTCCATTTGCAAAACCCGAAGACATTTCGGCTACCACCTGGCATTGACGTGCCCACCAAGTGTCAGGGACCTGTACAGATGCACGACAGGCACACACAACATCAGATTCCCAGGTGCTGCGAGAGATGATGTTTTAATGACCCCCTTTACATGGCAGTTTTGGAAAACATCTCACAATTAGGACAGAGATTTTTTTAGTAAGTTACTCTTTCAGGTAGAACATAGAATTATATGTTATCTATAGTTGGAAGGGACCCACAAGGATCCCTGGTAAGAGCAGGTTTTCTGGTTTGCTCCTGATCCCATTGCTCTGATGGGATCTATGATCCACCCCCCTGCCTTTCGATTTGAAAGCTGCTCCTTCAGATGATGGAAGACCAAGAGTGCCTGAATATTGGGAATTCTAATCCACTGCTTTTCCACTTGGTCTCAACATAAACAAATTAATACTGTGAACATTTAAATTCTTCCTCCCCTGACAGTAACACAGCATAACTCGATCTGAAAGTGTTTCATCTTTAAATAATGATGTTCTCACAAAGCAACTGGCACAACCATTATCTTGGAATCTTTGTGTACAGAGTCTAATTAAAGAAAACTGTGTCACACTATTGTCAGAAGCTGAGAGTTTGTTACCTAATGAAGACTTTTAGGGGCCAAGTGATAAGTAACTGTAAGAGGCAGCACAGATTACACATACGAGAAGTCAAGGGGATGAGACATTTCTTCCTTAGTGATCATTAAATCTAATTAATTTAAGTAAGAGCCTGAACCTCCTCCACCTACAAGGGGACAACAGAAAACAGGAAGACTTTTGGAATTAATAATAAAGACCTTCTGACCAGCAAACACAACCTGTACTGATGAGCCCAAAGACGTACAGAAAATTCTTAGTGGAAGGTCTCCAGGGGAATTGCCACCAGTTGGATGAGACATCTGGGATTGCAAAGCCCAGGAATATGCCCACAGAGGTGTGATGGGAAATAGAGGGCAAGTATTAATAGCAAGAAGTCCTATGAAAGATTGATCACGACCAGCTGCTTCAGTTGTGACTTACTTCAGTGGTGATCTTAATGGTAAGTTTTAATACTCTTTTATATTTTTAGGTTTTAGTTGTTTTGTTAAGAATTGATTATGACTAATTAGTTACTACAAAAACACATCTATCTGCAACAAAATGCTGTATTTACATGGCATGTTCCTTCTTTAGGCTGATTATGGGGATATAAGCACTGTAAGTATCTATATAAAATACAGAAATATTTAAGGAGATATAAAATTTGATGCATCTGTCACACATCAGATATTGTGAACAACTTTCCTACTATACTATAGATAGTGTATTTTCACTAACAACATATACTGTTTGGACAGAAATAAGAATGTAATTACAATATAAGCAACAGTTTTGTAATAAAAACACTGCATGCAAATACACCAACCATGATTAACACAAGAAAAATGTTTTCATCAAAATGTTTGCCTTTAGAACTGGAATATTTAACAGAAGCATTGCTATTCTCAGGGCAGGTAATGGAGGTTCTGTGGTGATCAAACCCATTTTTAAAGGGTCTAATTTCCACTTTGTCAAGGGTTTCCTTTTGTCTGTCTCTGGGCCTTCACACACACCTCGTTAAGGACAAACGCTGTGCAGTGACCTCAGAGGAGGTTCTGCCATCACACCATGGCCACAAACACTTCCACAATTTTCCAACTGACAACTCTCAACTTCACACTCCGAGTTTTTATTCACAGAGCAGCATAGAAAAATATCCTTTTTCAGCTCCTAACAAGTTGTTCGAGTTTGATAAGCTATTTTCATTCCCACTGAATGGGCTGGGGAGAGAATAGGGCTTTGTTTCAGGCTGCTGAGGAAAAAGTCAAAAGCTGGGTTTTTACTACGGTCAGTGCTGAGTCCAGATTTCTCTCAATCCTCTGGGTGCACACATAACTTAAATGAAGAAAAACCACTCAGGAAAATTATGCTAATAGGTTAGAGTACGCTCAGAACTTTATGTAGATTGCCTTTTAAAACTTACAATGCATGTTAAAAGCAGAAAATGTTTGATTTAAATGAACTGCAAATCCAATTTAAATTAAAAAGCAGCTTTATATTAAAATAGATGCATATCCAGCTTTTAGAGGACATAAGGTGGCAGTGAGTGCACTAATAGAGCAGACCTGGCCAGCCTCACAATGCTTTTTAATACTGTTTATCTCCCAATTTTTTAATAATTTAGGCAGCTAGCAGTATTTTGGTAGGTTCATACCTGGTTTGTCTTTCATCAAACTGATTACAGCTCCTCAAACACTTCCAAACTATCTGATGACTTTTGAATGCTGAGCTATCAAATTGTACTTGAGTCATCAGGCTTTGTTTGTTTAAGTATAAATCCGAGTTCCCCAATGTCATGGTTTGCCTTTGATTGCTGAGGTGAAATGAAAAATGAGAATGAAAAAGGGACTGCGACACCTGGCACTGCTGCAGATTCTTCTGCCTTACCATAAAGCAAATACAGACCTGTAATTTCACTTTAAAGCCTCTTCTGTTAATAAAAATCCAGTAATAATTTTCCTGCCCTATTTTTCCATATCCTCAGCTGTGATGTGTGTATCCCGTTTATGATGTATGAAGTGTTAATCAGAGTATTAAATGAGGAACAGGCAGTACAGCCACCACAGGCAACCGATGGCTTCAAGTCCAAGAGAGATCTACAACTAATAGGAGAGAAACCTGCTCTCACATCTCTGGATGAGGTCTTTGATGCCTATCTCAGCTCTGCCATATTTAAGAAAGGTCATCTCTGGTAACATCAGACCCCAGGATCCCTTCCCCAGCCACAAGATTCAGCCAAGAGCAAGTGCCAGGGCACTGCTGCCCTCCCATCTTTACTGGGGTCCCACACTTTTCTCCCATCTCAGGAGAAGCAAACTGCATCTCCCCTTCCTGTGTTTTGGGTTCTCATCACCCTGGTCCAGCTGGCAGAGCAGGGTTTGCAGCCCACACCTGCTCATCGCCGCCCGGACACTTCACGACCGAGGCTCATTCTGTGTCCCAAAGTGAAAACCTTTTTCCAGCCTTATGGGGGAGAGGATCAAAGAAAGGGACTCACAGCCCAGAACTCTAATTTTAGATCGTGGTTTAGCCCCCAGGAAGCCCCATGAGAAATGGAGCTGAAGGAGAACATCCTTTCTCCCTCCTACCAGGCCAATCTCATGCCACAGTATCACAGTATCACAGTATAGATAAGGCTGGAAAGGACCTCGAAGTTCATCTAGTCCAACCTATAGCCCAACCAACCCAGCATCGACATCCAGATCACATCGCTCAACGCCTCATCCAGCCTCCCCTTAAACACTTCCAGACTCCTGCAGGTCACCAATGTCCCAGAACACCATTGCTCCTCCCTAAGAAAGGTTAATTTCAGCAGAACACTCCAGAGGATGACAAAGTAACACATCTCATGTAGCTAAACAACTAAACCACAAAATTAAGAGGCTGAAAACGCACGGTTTGATTAATGCTGTTACTCCAAAAGAGAAGGGCAACCAAACAAAGAATTAACTCAAATGTCTCTTCTTAAAATGAGAAAGCAAGAGTTTTAGGAAGAATTTGAACTTGTCCTATGAAGTGCCAATTAAAAACACAGAAATTTTTTCTAGCACAGGAAGCATCAGACAGCAACTCCTGCATTTACAGAGCCAGCTGCCACACTCCTTTTCCATCAGGTGAGGTGGGGGAATCTGGAGTGATAAATGGATAACAATTCCTTCCCCACACAAAAATCCCCATTTTCTATCACTGTAAAATCATAAACCAGTTGCATTTTCTCCCTGAATAAGCCATAAATCTTCTTTAAGCAGCTGCCTTGAGAGTCTATTGAAGAAGTTGATCAGGTTTGTGCCACACTTATGACATCATGACACTTGACAGATTTGATTAAATAAAACAATATTTTGTATTAGAAGTTCTATTCTTATTAATTTTAATCTCTGCAAGGACCGAGCCTGGCAGACCTGTTTTCTACACAGAGGAAAATAAAAGTACCAGGGTCAGACACCTTTACTTCAAAGAAGATGTGCTAAGCAAGGCATTGATTTCTCTGCAGAAAAAACAATTATATCATAAACAAGTGAACAGAGCATCTGAAGAGATTTTTTTTTTAGTACCAAAATACGTTATTAGGCAACAAATAGCTTCTCTTTAATGTATTTAATGAAATAAAGATATTAATGTATTAAGCTTTGGGCATTTTTTAAATTACCACAATTATAATCAGGAAATTGATGATGTATGTGAACGGAGAGTTGCAATATGTCAAGCACTCTCTATTTTTCCTTCTGGCAAAAGAAATCCATCTCCCAGGATTTATCCAGGAGGAAGAGCTAAACGGATAAACTTCTCTATATTAAATAGACTCACTTTTTCCACTCTGACTGGAGGAGGAAATCACCTAAGAAAAAGTGAAAAAACAAAGTCTTGGGGGAAGAATAAGAGTAGGGTATGGCAATTTTTACTGTAATCCTTTTGAGTTGATATTCAACTGATTTTTTTTTTCCTCTCCTGAAATTTAGCCCTCAAATGGGACGGTTCAGATGCATCTAAGACTTACTCTTCAGGAACAAACACCGTCTTTTGAGTAAGCTGGAACTCCATGGATCCTGTGTTTTCCTTTATTTTTAAATTTGCATGGCCATCTAACCTCTGGAAACTGTGTCACGGGGCTCAGGAAGGCTCAAGATGCTTCGTGTCTCTTACGACAGATGGTCAACCAAGACACCCAACAGATGGCAACCAACCAGAAGAGATGCCAGGCCTTCCCAACTGCAGTCCTGGGGTTATGCTCCAGTGTTTATTAATTATATTTGAATACCAGTATAAACCAAGCTTAATTCTAAGATGGTAAATAATTTTATTCTGTTTTTCTATAGGAACAAGGTATATGTAACCAGCCCCTGAGAAACCCAAGCTGCTGCCCCCAGACCTTTGAACGTGCTGGCCAATTGGAAGCAAATCTGATGGTGGACCAGGGGTCTCAGAGGTACTATAAAAGGCTCGTGAAAATAGGCAGGAGAGAAACCTGATAAATGCCCTGACTGGGGGAAAGGCTTCGGTGTGAGCTCACACTTTATTAAAGCGTCAAAGAATTCACATGAGAGAAAGGCCCCAGAACCACTCCAGCCACAGGAAAAGCTTAAATCGGAGCTCACACCTTCCTCAACACCCAAGCCAGGCGAACGGGAGACACAAAGCTGTAGGAATCCAACTTCATTAGCTGCAGCACTCACAGAACTACTCGTTAAAATCTTCACAACTCTGCACTCAATCCCTGGCTGGAGGCACCCAACCGGTTCTCTGTCCTCCCGCAAAACGGCTCCTCCGAGCCCAGAAAACAGCCGAAAAGGCAGAGCAGGAGTTCTGCCAACGCACGGCTCTCAAGGGACAGGCAGGAGGGGCTGGAGCAGATGTACCAACTGGCTGCTATACATCCTCATCCAGGGATGCCCGAAGGGTTCTCCTGTTGGATCGCTCCGATGCCAGGAGCCATCCACCAGCAGCTGCCACCGCTCGCTCTGCCCTTCCCAGCGCCCTCCCTGACTCATGTCACTGTGCAAGCCCTGCCTGTTTACATCACCACAAAATGTCTCCTGCACACACAAAGGAATGGCCACATCATTCTGTCCCTGAAAGGCTTCACTGAACTCCCCATTCCTCACAAAATCCCTTCCCAGCCTTTCTTGGCCCTCACTCATAAGCCGACCGTGCTCAGCCTTGCATACAGCTCCACTTACTCCCTCATCCATCTCATCCCTGTCTCATCTCATTTATTCCCATTCCACTCTTCTTCCAGGCCTTCAGTGATACCTCACTACATCCTACGCTGACAGGCTGGTGACTCCATGGCTTTCTGTCCTTGAAAAACTGCATTTAAAGAATCACATCTCTTATACAAACAATATTTTAGAAATGACATCATCTACACTTCTAACAACTCAATCCTGGCATGAATCCTTGCTGTAAAATTACAGCATTGTCTATTTAACTCTATTAATGGTGCACCACAAAGTGATATTGTATTAATCCTTAAACAACCTGTCATAACCCAAAGAGAATAACAGATTACAAAATGGAGGAAATTACAGCCAAACCTTATGGATTTAAAGAAGATTTTTTTTGCCAAACACTTAAAAAATTAGGGTTTAGTTCAGAATGCAGTTTGCATTGAAGTTTACAGTTCAGTGCAGAAAAACATCCAGATTTAAAGGGTCAGGTTGCAGGTGAGTCTGGCACAGGGAGCAGGAAGGTCCAGCACCAAGGGCATCTCATCCCTCCTCCTTCCATGGGCATCCAGCTGCCCTGCTGTGGCTGAGCAGCGACTGCACTGGAACAGTCACAGCTCTGCCAGACCAATTTCAGGACCATCACACACTGTAGCAGTACAGGATACGTTTTGGTGTTGCTTTAAGGTTCAGCAAATGCTGTTCCTTGCTGCTTATTCCCAGAGCACCTGGAGGGATGGAGACTCCGTAGCACAGTATCTTTAAAAACCATTTGGAAGGTGCAATCCTGCTCTGCTCTCACAAGCACGTTAAGAGCCACAGTTGTATGTGCACACACAAGCAAATGCCTTGTGATTTCACACCCTTTGGCATTTCCACCCAAACTCCTCCCAATTTACTTATGTGGTTAAACTCTTAAGCAACGGCACAAGTATGGGAGAACTTGTGAAAAATATCTCCTAATATTCCCAGGATCATCCCACCATGGAAATGATGACTTCCCATCTGCAGAGGTACAGAGTTCAGAATACTTGCTCTTGGTTTTTAGTGAAGTGATACAAAAAACTCCTCTAAAACCTACAGAACAATTACAAAATGGTGTGATAAAGTCAAGGTTTACCACTCCTGCCTTCAGACAATGCATGTAATTCACCTGTAGCTCTGTCCCCTGACAGTTGCACACTCACTGCCTGAGCAGGAATTCCCAAGTTAGGTCACTCAGCTGCTGCTGCTGGTTTGGCAGCGGTTTCTGGCTCTTTGCTGGCCTGTCTGCACAAAGACATGAGGAAGAGTGGGACCTTCCCTAGCACTTCAGCCTTGTCCTTCCCCCAGACCATGACCCCACACAGTCCCCTCACCTGTCCTGTTCCCCTGATGTAACTCACAAACCCCACTGCTCCACTCCCCCTTCTCCCTTACATGCTCAAAACAACCTCAGAATATGACACCAACATCAACTCTGCTCCAGGGTCTTGAATTCCAGCATGGTTTGGATTGAACAGGACTTTAAAGCTCATCTCATTCCACCCCCTGCCATGGGCAGGGACACCTTCCACTATCCCAGGTTGCTCCAAGCCCCATCCAACCTGGGCTTGAACATTTCCAGGGATGGGGCAGCCCCAACCCCTCTGCATTGTAACATTTCCTCTAATAATCTTTTGGGGAAGCAGAGACAGATTAAGCACAAGCCACAACTTCCAAGCACTGCTGATGAAGCAACAGAGACACACATCATTACACTGATTAGAAAAGGCTCATTATGACTTCTGGGGGGGCTGAAAGAACCACCTGCCCTTCAGCCAGTTGTCACATCTCTGCTAATGTCAACATGGCAAAAGTATTCTGAATTTGCAGATGAAATAGAGATGTTCATCTGATGCAGATAGCAGCTTTTTACACACACACACACACATACATAGATATAGATGAAAATATGTATATACATATAGATTTCCTTCCTAATGTCATTAGCTTGCAACTAGTTTTCAATACATGTGGCCACTGCAAGACATAAAGCATATTTTCACTTGTCTGTGGCAGTGTACCATAGGCAGCACCTACAGATAAATACCCTGAATTGCTCTTCAAATGCCACCTGTCCTAATAAAGAGCAATTACACACCCGCTCAAATTGATGCCCAACTGGATAAGTGAGAATCAAGTCTTAAAACTGAGCAGCACAAGATAACTTAAACTTTCTCAAACAGTTCAGGAAGTGATTCTGGACAGCTGCCTCAATTGCTGCAACACTGTGGAAAACTAGGTAATATCTGTCATTTAACATTTTTATATTTCCCTTCTGCTAGAGCCTTACTTCCACCACACATTGGGAGCAGCTACTGCTCAAACCAAGCAGACCATTTTGGAGCAGAGCTATTATGCAAATAATCTGCTCTGTATGCTAAGTAGAAGCAATGCTGTGCTAGTCTGGGCAAGACATGAGGCACTGTAGAGTTTTCTTTGCAATTTTTTTTCCTTTCCTCTGTGCAGTGGAGCAACATCATTTACGATGGTAATGACGAAAGATATCTCCCTATCTGAAAATCACATTATTAGTCAGGAATATAAACACATAACCACCTTTTATGACCTACTATTTGTCTTTCATTTATTTATTTCAATATTTACATCCTTCTAATGTACTTTTAGTTGCAAGTCACTGCAGTGATATTAAGTGCACTTCAGCGAGAGCAATATAAAGATCTACTTGTATTATTCTCTCTTAGCAAGTTTGTACCTGTGCACACAGATTTATACCACAGACATTATCTTCTATCTGCAAGTTACAAGAAATTACTTATCTCTAACACCTGAGTAAGATCAAAGACCCCCAAACAGCATCAGCCACCTGCACGGTGCCTCACAATAATAATAATGTAATCATCTTATAACATCAAATCAGTGCATTTCATGCCAAGCGTTTCTGTGCTATTCTCTGGCTACCTGGCTTGTGCCGGAAGAAAAGATCATCCCTAAGAACAAATGCAATCTCAGGCAATATTTAAAGATTAGATTATCCTTCATTGCAAAGAGCTCATTTGTTTACTATCACACGGCTTTATTCTTGCTTTGCCTCCTACTACCATGAAAATGCTGAATATTCAGTTTAGATTCCCAGCAGCTTTTTATTTTAGTCTAAAAACATTTACCTAACACATTCTTAACAAGCAAAGTGAAGAAAATTCAGCCATCTGTCTCTGCATTACAATAACAGTTATGGAAGAGTAGATTATTCTATATAGCAAGAAATTTAATGCTGGGAATTCTTATACTTTAAGCACTGTGTGCTCACGTCAGTTTTGTATATAAGAATGTTGAGCACTAACACACACAGAAACAATGATTTATAAGCAAACACAAGACAAAACATTCTAAAGGTATTAAATGCATTCAATATTCCAATCATGCTATACGTCCACACTTCAAACTGAGGGGGAAAAAAAAATGATCTCTGCTATTATTTTCTTTCTCCAGCACTTCACTAGTTCTCAATTATCACTAAAAAATACTTAAAAATGACTTGCTGGAGACAAACACAATACAGAGAGAGATGTGAATCCTTACCTGGGAAACCCCCTTGTACCATTGCTGTAGCAGCATGTGCTTCAGGATATCTGCATTCCTGACAAACATTCAATGCTGTAAGCAGCTCAAATCCTCATCACACACAGACTCAGGGCTTGTCTTTCTTCTGACGACCTTGGGCCTATTTTCCTGAGATTTTTCTCTCCTTAAGGGCAAACAGTCTGTCTGTTTCTATTATGAGATGCCATCAATTATATTAATTCCAGGCTGCCCACGAGCTCACAGTTACATCTGCCAGCGGATGGGAGCTGCCTATGGAAGTATGCAGGGAGCAGCAGAGCCCTGGTTTCCCACATCTGACCCACGGATGCTCTCAGCTGCTGTTTGTGCTCTGGCTCACTCTGCCAGCATCCCAATGACATCTCCATCCCCAAACACGAGTCACCTCCACCGTGTGTTTATATCCCTGGGAGCTGCAGGTACCTTCGTGCTTAACGAGCCACTGCATGGCAAAGGAGCAGTTAATGATGTTATTTATCTGAGCATCCTTTCCCTGCAAGCTGCAGGAGTTAAAAATTAATTTCTCTTAGTCAAATGGGCTTCATTAAATCTGTTACTTCCCGGTGCTGCAAATCGTGCAGTTCCCCCACGCTGATGTGTGTTCATGGCATAGGGTTTGCTTGTTTTGTTTCTGTTTAATGTCAGAAAACAAAACCAATCTGTCATTATAAGCATAAAAAGGCTCAAACTTCATCATAAGTTGTGTTTTGTTGAAACACTAAACAAGCAATATTAGCTCTGCTGAACTGAAACACTGAAAAGACTCAAAATCCTTCATTTAGTAATTAAAAAAAAGCAAACATGAAAATCTCTCTCTAAATTTATGAACATACTTAGTTATTTTGGGAAGTCCTTACTAATTCTCTCTTCCAAATGCTACATTTAAACCAACCCCAAATACTCAGTTATTTTGCTAATACCATTAATTTGTTCATTTTTAAAGTTCATTGTCCTTCCTTTAGAATATGTTTCGCAGCACACACACAGCCATCTGTTCAGTGCATTATGTCAAGCACACAGTAAAAACCACAAGAAGTCCCAGCTGCAATTTTACTATTACTTCATCAAAAATGTAATTTCCTCTCGCAGTACTTCATCAGATGATAACTGTGCATGTGATTCACAAACAGAGTCAAGAAAGCAGCCCAATAACAAACCCCCAAACTACAGTGACACCAACTTCCTCATCCATCCTCATGTGGCACAACGGCTCGTGGGTCTGCCCAGCATGTTCTGGATCTCATTTTAGGGCTGGTTACAAAACCTACGCATTTGAGCTAATTATGGGTCAGAGAAAGAATGGGAAAAGAAGATTAGCAGTACAGAGTCACATTAAATAGAGATTAACCCAGAGCTGAAAAATGAAAGTCTCTGCTCTGGTTGTCTAATCCTGGCTCGTGTGCCTGATCTTCGGCAATCCACCGTATAAAAGACACTTGTTACTATATTTAAGGAAATTAAATACTGCAATTACTAGTTCTTCAGTATTTTCATAAAGCTTGAAGCCTCTTTTGCAAGCTACATCTTCCTCTTTGAACATCATCTCTATTTGCTGTTGATTGCAGTGACATCTATTGGAGAGGCAGTGTTTGGCTGCCTCAACCGATAAACATTCTCTGGTGATCCCCCCCCCCCCTAAAAAGGAAAGTAAAAGTAAGGATTCTTTTCCTTTGTTTTAGCACAGCTGTGCACAAACCAGACTCCAAACAGACACCAAAGAATTATGAGTGGGTTTGCAGTTATTCAGTCATTTGTTAATAATTTTGGTGATTTCCCAAAGTGTCGATGATCATGTTCCCATCCTCAGCCAGAGCACTTCCTCAGATCCTATTTTTACCCCACATACTTGACCATACCTTCCTCAAGAGACACCCTCCACTATCCCAGGTTTTTCCAGACCTTGCCCGACCTGGCCTTGGACACTCCCAGGAATGGGAAGTCCAAAACATCTCTGAGTAACCCGTCCCAGGGCCTCACCACCCTCTGAGTAAAGAATGAAGAGCTGAAATACCAGGGAAATTTTAAAAACTCTTGCTTTGGTAGAGAAATCAACGTTCCTCAAAAAGCATTTTAGGAAGATAAATCATTATGCTTCCTTACAGTTTCATTGATTTCTACATTATCTAGAGACAAAATAAAAGGAAGGGGGCATTATTCTCCCCTTATTAGATACAGTTTAATACCCTTGCAGACAGGCAGTCTGAGCACAGCAGTGGCTTAATCCATTACCTAAGCCACCTTCCAAAAATTCTGTATTATTCTCCATTTTTATGATTTTAAACTTATTTGAAACCAACCAGATCCATCTCAGCCAACCAACTGACAAAAAGGTGTTACTAAAAAATGCAACAACACTTTAAAACAAGGGTTTTGATGTCTTTCAACATTTGCCTTCTAGTTTTCTTAGAATGCTTTTTAAGGCCTTTTCTATCTAATTTATGATTGCTGCACCTCAGTTACAAAAGTAAAGTACATCTCAATTGTACAGTTACGAATTCCCCCAAGGCAAACCGTGCGAAACATTCCATTACAAACGACTCTGCCCATCCATTTCCTCTGCTTCTTTTTACTACCAGCCCCTCATTACAGCAATGAGCCACAACAGGGTGCACATTAGTCCATTAGCAGATCCTTAGTGCACACCTCCAGCCGTCCCCCACTGCAGGAAAACACGCCAATGCCCATTGATGGAGTTACAGCACAGCTGCTCCAAGCACAAATAGCTCCTTTGTATGTTCTCCCCTCCTTTTACTTGTTTTGATTTAAAAAAAAAAAAAAGTGTCCTGCTCAGAATCCGATGGTTTTAAGGTTTGGGAGGTTGAAAAAAACCCTCTTTGGCCAAAATATTCTCTGCCATGGATAAGTGTGGGAAGGAAAGACTCCAAAGCTATGTTGTAATTCTGATTTTTCCAGGTCTAGAGGATGGAGGGGTTTGAAGGCTTCTGTTGCAGCAGGATGCACAGGCTGCAAGTTGTACGAAACTGTTTTGAAGGTTAAACTGGAAGTCTTAAAACAGCAAAGGCAAAGCAAAGAGAAAACAAACCCACCCAGGGTTAGAGGTGGATATTGATAAAGACCTGATGGTATCATTAGAAGAAGAACAAAAAAAAGGAGGAAATAATATTTTCAACTTGCCTTCAAAGTCTAGGACCAACAAGACAAAAACTTAGGAAATAATATTGGAAGTAGTGGTGGTATGAAACTGAAATATAAAGAAGAAGCAGCTCTGAAGCTTAAGGGTCTTGGGTGCAAGAAGTCATATTTAAAAAAAAAAACCCACAAAACACCCGGAACTTCAAACTTCTTAAACCACTGAAACATGGAGAACACGCCTAGAGTTCCCCTAGACCAAGAGCTACCTCCCACTTCTATTCCCAACAAGGATTCAGCCTTTTGGGATCAAAAACAACCCTTGAAAAGAAAAAGGAGAACTTGTACCAAAAAATGGCTGTTCCAACAAGTCAGCAGTGAAAGCGACAGTTTCAGCCGTGGAAAAGCAGGAATAAAAGGGAGCATTGCCAACAGGCAAGTGGATTTAGATCCCACAGGGGAGATTAAATCAATATCAAAAGGTTTTTTCAGCTACTTTAAGGGGAAAACCATGAGGCAATATGGTTGGGATAGAGAGGAAAAGTAGAATTTTCTAAGCATGGCAGGAAGATGAACACTGCTCTGCTTTCGTTTTCAGTCTGGGGAATGATGAAGGACATGGAGACAAAAGATGAGGGTTGAAAGAAGTGACAAACAAGGAGGAAAAATGTCAAGTGGAGCAAGCAAAGTATTTCTGGAGTATGAAAGAAATTGATGAGCAGGTTCGTGACACTGCAGCTGTACTAATAAGAAGGCTAAAAAATAAAATAAAATCCATCAGGAGCACAACCAAAGGACAAGCTGAACAGCTGATCCACCTCAAAACATCCTCCAAGGCCTTCCATGCCATGACAGAGAGGGAGAACTACAGGGAGCAAATGAAAGGAGGAGAGGTTGTGACATAAATTGATCCACATCTTCCTTTCAAGATACCTTCTAAATAAAGAAGCCAATGAATCCATCTCACCTGTGCACTTATTATTAGCTAAGGTTAAAAAACCAGTAGAATTAGTAGAGTAAGTATGTAAGGAAGAGATCAATAGGAACATGCAAATGTACAGTGTTTAAAAGACAAGTAATGGCCTGGGTTGAGGCCAGAAGGGTGCCCAAGAATCAGGACAGAAGTTATGAACATCAAGCAGTTCACAAAACCAATACTGTACTGGAATTCACTGAAAAAACGTTGTTTTTCAAGTGATTACAGAACAGGGACTCTGTAAAAACCTATTCCACAGCTGCCAAGATGCTTAATGTCATTAAGTACAGTTGGATCATTTCTAACATGCTTTTTACTGCAACGGTTGAGGCACAAACTTAGTTTAGGCTTCCTTAGCCTGGCTTTTTTTATTTGAAAGGAACAGAACGAGGTGAGGAAGAATAAAATGGAAAATGCCCATCAAGGTTTTCCAAGATTCACGGAAAACATGGCTATTGCAAAACATTCAACTCCAGTCAGTAAAAAGGGGAGAGAAAAGGAGCTTCCTCTGAAAAGATCTCTGTGCTGCTGCCAAGTCTGGTAGGATTGATGAATTTAATATCAGAAGCAGCTTT
This sequence comes from Pitta sordida, assembly GCA_013390025.1. Taxonomy (NCBI): domain Eukaryota; kingdom Metazoa; phylum Chordata; class Aves; order Passeriformes; family Pittidae; genus Pitta; species Pitta sordida. The sequence continues at coordinate 117,506 of WEKX01020268.1, forward strand.
ACCTTTTGAGCTTTCAGGCTCAGCCAGCAATATCGTTAGGGATGGCAGAACAGCTGAAAAATGACCAAGCCCATGAATAAGGAATTATTTCTGAGCAAAGCCTTAACTTAGGTCTAGCAAGCATTTGGATTGAGGCATATCCTAATTAGATAACTCAGGTGTCAGCCTACTTATCACATATATCCCTTAACTGGGAATTATAACTTTAATAAGGAGCTGGAATGAGTTTGGTACAATTGGGGGTTTACTGAGTCTGTTTGAAAGCTCAAGATAAATTCAATTTAACATCCCCAGAACCTACAGTCAAATAGTTCTCCCTCATTACCACTCACCACGAAAATACTGGAAAACCTTCCAGAGTTAAGTATGTGGCATAATTCAAACGGGTGAGATGACAAACTCAGTAATGGGGAATTCTGGAAACATCTCATAGCTCAAGAGCTCAGTTTTCCCTCAAAGCAGAGGCAGAGCTGATCACTCTCCTTCTCTGCCCCCATTACCGTTTCCATGAGAACAACCTTTCAAAATCTCTCTCGTCTCCACCAAAACAGCCCTAAAAGTGACAAACCAACCAAACTCATTAATTATCTCAGCTTCAATGGCACACCATTGCCAAGGAAATCAGCAAGAGCAGCTGGAAGAGCGTTCCCACCAGCAGGCCCCAAGTGAGGGGCTTCCACCCTGAATGGGAGCCATGGCTGCTTCAAAGTCAGAAACTACAAAGGAACCTCTCTGCTTTGGCTCCCCCATAACCAGGGCAAACAAAAACCTCCCCAAGACAAAAGATGAGGAGAAAAATCACTGTAGCCAAAAAATACAAACCAAACCCCAACAAAGGCCCCCACAGAATGTTACGGGGTTGGAAGGGACCTTGAGGATCATTTAGTCCCAACTCTCCCGCCATGGGCAGGACAACTTCCACTACAGCAGGTTGTTCAAGGCCTTATCCCACCTGTATGTTGATTCGATACAAAAAAGCATAAAGACCAAAAAATAGAAGGTAACATATTTTAGCAAATAATTTAGGAGTGCTAATTGCAATTTTAATATTCCTAAATATTTTATTGGAAGATAAGCTATGGATAATAATGTACTGTTTATGTAAAGCTGTAATTAACCAAAGTTGTAATTCATCAAGCAGTAAGCTGGAATATAAATCATGCTGCCAGAAGCTCTCCAGTTGCACTGATCCTACTCTTTAGGTTCCTGCTCTTCCACAGAGCATGTGTTGTCATAATTCACTGCAAAACCCAGAATGGGACAACTGCAAACCATTCCCACAAAAGGTGCTACAAAAAAAAGAGGGATCCCTTTTTTCCAGTGAAGTATGAAACAATAAGTAGCAGATTTTTCTTTCTAAAGGACAATGCCTTGCTTGAACAGCTTTGCCTGGAATCAGCTGCAGGTTTTCGGGACAGGGATTATACACCAGTGGTTCTCAACCTGGAATTGCCCAATTACCACTGCAATTAGAGCGGCAAATAAATCTGCCTTTCACCACCCAAACAAGTCCTCTAGACATGGCCTGGACATTTTTAGACCAGAGCCCTTCCTATATCTCTTCAGAAGACTGAGCTATAGGAGCCTGGCCGGGAAAAGAAGATGATCTAAGTTCCAAATCAGGTTAAGGGTTGGATGCTACAGCCACACTGAGCACTACTGCCCATCACACAACATTCAATGGCAGAGAAGTTTATCACAAGCTGATTGAGTTCCACAAATGTAACCTGATGTGATGATTGTGGCACTACTCACTCTCTGCACAAGCATCTTCATCCTCCTCTTCATCCAGGACAGCCTCCTCTGCGTGCAGCCTGTCAGCTGCTCTGTAAGGAGGGGGCAATTTCATGGGAGGTGGAGCCCCATATTTTCTCTAAGGGATTCAAAGACAAACAGTTACACGTTTTGCAACCTCCTTGCACACGAAAAAAAGATCTCATTGTCTGTTGCACTGTACTTGCACAGACACAGCTCTTAATTGCAATGCTAAATTCTGCAGCAAAGGCTTTCTGGGCAAGAAAGCAGAACAAAGAGTGACGCTGATCATGAAAACAAAGAAAATAAAACACAATCGTGCACACACATATACATTTGTGCATTGTCATAAACACAAAAGTGGGGTCATTAATCAAGAGTTAAAAAGAAGCATTAAGTTACACCCCGTGAGCTACAGCCTCAATAACAAATTTGCCTGGTGCAGAGCAATGTCAAACTTTCCAATATAAAATAAGAACTCAAGCCTCTCAGTCCATATATGAATCTTTAAACATCACAGTTCATCTATATTTTGGCTTAAATTTAATAAAGATTTTGAATTATATCTCACAATAAAATTCTATTACCTCACATAAATACAGGCAGCTCCTATAATGATGCATATAGCGGCGCATGGCAGGAATACAGAGCAGGCTCTGCCTCTAATCAAGGCACTTTTCGGGCCGAGCAACTGGTTTTATAGCTCCCAGGAACTGGATCCTGCCTTAGTTTGCAACGTGACTTCACTAAATGACGTTCAGCTGCATCCCTTGCAACCCCACTAATAGCAGGATGCACTTTAGAAAGGGAACACCACGGACAAAATGCCATTAGAGCACCCAGAATGCCCGTAATTAATTTCTTCTATAGCTGGGAAATACGACACGACATCCAAATATCAAACCCAGGGTAATGGTTTTTTTCACTGTGTACAGTGAGCCTGTGTATGGATTTTTAAAACTTGAGCTTAAATTTGTACAGAATGGTGTAACTAGGAAGCTGCAATGCAGGCTCCATGGAAAATGTTGTGAGCTAAGGCATTTATCATCTCATCCATTTAAAAAACGTAACAGGAAAGTGCTACACTGAAAAGTGAGCAACAATAATAAATGAAATTAATCCAATTCAAGTGTACAGTAAGAGCACTTGGAAACACAATAGATGTTATCCAAAAGTACATTAATACATTAAATGTGCCTCCCAGTTTTTTTCTTGAAGTCAACACAAGGTAGAACTGTGCAAAATCCAGGAAGTGTGAGAAGACTCAGGTTCTACTTTACCGAGCAGATAAAGATGGAAAATCTTTCAGCTGCCTATGACAAATGAGTCACTTTATTATCACTATAATTTAGTAATAACTTGCGGTCTAAATGTTGACCTTTTGGCTTTTGAAGACCTTAAACATTTGTTGGAAAGTCTGTGTGAAATTACTGGAGACACCCAAGCTCATCCACGGCTCAGAGGGACGAGTTTCTCTCATCCCTCCTACCCTGTTGAAAAGCCAGATGAGTAAATTGTACCCAACTACTCCATTTCACCACATTTTTGTATTAACAGAGTTTACACAGCCACCCAGCAAAACAATGTGGCTGTTTGTCCACAATCAGTTTAAGTGGTTTTAAATAAACCAAAACGATCGTTTTTAAACAAACACAGCAACAGAGGAGGATAAACACCAGAAAACCAGAGAAAACCTTCGGCACTGAAAAGATAATTCATCACACAGGAAAAGGCAGATTTTCCAGCGGGATGTGGCTGCTTTCAAATCAAACTCTTTTGTGACACTTTGAAGACTGGACTAGAAATATCAGATTCTCCATAGGGATGTGGACTAATAATCCACTAATAGCAACTCTTTCCAACTCCGAGATGGCCCCACGGAAGCGCGGCACGACTGCTTTGTGAATCAGTGTTCAAAGCTAGAAAAGAGCGACATATTTATGCACTGAAGCTCTTCTATATTCCACCCACCAGTTTACAGCACCAACAGATGAAAAAGGTTTGAAAAAGACGAGGCTCCCTCTTTAACCTCGGAACGCTGCAGAACGCGACACACCGGAGTGCCGGAGATTAAAGGCAGCACGTTGCAAGAGGATGAGAGCTTTTGAGATTAGAAATATAGATTAAAAAAAAAAATATCAAGAAAAGGGGATTGTAACTGCTTCGTTGGAAGTATTATCCACTGGCATGAAAGCATGTCTTCAATCCCTTTCTTGGTTTTTGTGAATAACTGAGCCTTGTAGTTTCTGTACCTGAAAGGAAAAATTTTGGAGGCAAGGGGGTCTTCTCAGGTACCCAACAAGCACCAGAGTACTGAGTAGGATCAAATGAAATGTTCATCCTATTTGTGGTTGGCATGTTAACCTGTGCCAGGCAAAACTTAAGTGTCTGCATTAATTCTGCCCCTGCTCCTCCAGTTCTGACACCCTCGAAGTATCCAACCTACACTCTGCAGTCAAGGCAATTCCCACAGGAAAACACCAAGGCCACGAAAGTGACACGGCCGGGAATGAGAAATTAATTTTTTCCCCTACTGCAGCCATTAAAACAAATCCTCTGTTTTATACCAAACACACTTTTTCTGTTTTAAAACCACTGTGAAGTTATTTGGAAGTCGCCGTGCAGTAACTGCTTTGCAATTAGCTGAGCAGCTACAGATCCCTCGGTCATTTCCTTGTTTTGCACAGCTATGGGAAATACAGGAGACTTGGTGGACTTAATTATCCTGTAATTTGATTGTACTTAATTTCAGCCAGCCTCACATTAAGGATGTTATTTGTGTACTTGTTGCTATTTCTCTGTTCCTGCTGAACAAAGGGGATCAATTTGCCTCCACACGGAGCAAAACAGGTACCTCAGAGAGATGACAGTGAGGAGCTGTGCTAAGTACAGGGTTTCAGCACCCAGCAGACACCCACAGAACATTTGTCAGAAACCTGCCTGGTATTTGGCAGAAATTTGGCAAAAATTCATAAATCAAAGCTATTTCAACAAAACACTTCAAATTTAATTTCAGACTTCAGAAGCAGCTTATCCCAGAGTTAGAATACATGCTATTACACCATTTGATTTAGTAAAAGTTGGCTCTGGCACTGAAGGGAATAAATACCTTATCACTCTTGTTTTCTTTGTCTGCATCCTGATCTTTGCTGACTTTGACTCCCTTAGGCTGGGCGGGAGAAACCACCTGAAAAACAATGTATATTAGACATTAAGAACAGTATTACAGCTGCCAAATAAACATCCAAAAGCAGCTCATGACAGTGACAAAAATACCAATTGCATTCTTTACTTTGCCCCATGTAGAAGTTGCAGTGCAATATTTACATTGCATCCTTTTACTGAATTACCCAAATTACATTCTTTTCCTGAATTAACAAACATTCTCTACTTTATTCTCTACTTTTTCTACTGCTCACTGATTGATATCTAGCCCCTAAATCCACCAAAATTCCCCAATAACTTCTCAGATTATATCAAAAATACATCAAAAATTTGGGTTTCTGTGTGTTTTTTAGGCAGGGAGAATTGAATGCTTCTTTTTGCTAAGGTTTTTAAAAGTTTCTTGCCTTGACCTCAGAAATGAGGAAAAGCCTATAATGTCTTGGAAATTGTTCTCAAATAAGTACTTCAGGTCCCTTTGGTGACACATTTTACCAGGAGCTGCTGGTGTGAATCTGCCTCATTTTAATTAAACCTTTGTTCCTCTGCATAAGAGAGGGTATTTTTAGATTATGAAATACGCAACTAATTAAAATACACAGGGCCAGACACTTATTACACAGGTGGGAGAGATGAATTAACGTGCAGTCCATGGATTTACATCTACTCCACGGAAATCAGAGAAATGAGGTTTCAAATCAGGCCCGAGAAATAATCAATCAATCAACTGCTCCATAAGTGACTGAAAGGATCCATCCTCGGACACAGAAATTGATGGAACCCGCTGAAAGGAGCGGAGCCAAGTTTCAAATCCGATAAGCACTACACATTCATTAAGCTTTGGAATCAAAACAGAAATAAAAAACTTACTTTGGGCAGGTTAGCCAGCCCCTGAACGACAAACACGACAGGATTTCCCGCCTTCTTGATTGCTTCGACTGCTTCCTCGTGGGTGGCATTTTGGAGGTCTACCCCAGAAACCTGCCAAACAACGTTGAGTTTTGTGAGGTACAGAGTCATTACAAGTGCATGTACTTGCAGAAGATCCGTGTCTCTGAGGAAGGCATGAAAACCAGTCAAGAGAAATTATTTGTAAAGGATTGTTTCCATGATGGTTTAAGGAGAAGTGTGTTACGTAGTATTCCCAGTTAAAACATGGCCATATGTTTCCCCAAACATTTTTTCTAGATGAAAACATAAGGAATATGATTGTCAGAGAATGCTACCTAATTTTAGGTGTCATAGAACTCCTTCAGATTTTACCTGTTTGTAAACTAAACCTGAACAGCACTGCCAGCTTGGGAACCCAGATTCGGAAGAATTAATTTGGAGAAAAATGAGCAAAAAATCAACACAGAGCCAGAGGTGAGAGGCAGGAATGACATTTTACCTCCCAGCAACTGTCAGAATCAGGGATTTACCCCAAATAATGGTTGATTAGTAAACTTCTCTAAATCCACACACACAAAATAACAGGTTTATGTCAGTGTGAAGAGTCGTGATCTTCTATACATTAAACTTATGCTTATAGGTATGTTATTACTCATTTATTTGGGAAGAAGGCACTCCTATTTTTTTCATTTCCCCTCAGACACCAGGATACATCTTTTCTTAAATACACAGGAAAATGTTAAAAGAGCTCCATAGTCAGACCCTGAAAAATAAAGGCACCACCAGAGGTTTCTTTTAGTTTTCAAATCACAATCTTGTCAATACTTCATGAAGTGGTGGCAGTATTTTTGTCTCTCTCTCCTCCCAAAGCTGTTTGAGTCAATCTTTATTTCTTAGACTAAAAAAAAGAGGCAGGTTTATCTCCATTTACCTCAAGTATTTTATCTCCAGTTTTTAAAGCCCTTGTTCTTCCTGCTGGGCTGTCTTCCAAAACTTGTTTGATAAAGATCCCTTTAAGTTCTTCCCCATTCTTCAGGCGCTTTATGACAGTCTGTCCACCAACAATACTGATTCCAAGAGACACGTGAGGGTCTCTGAAGATCTCAACGCTGAAAAAACACATGTGGTAGTTCAACAGCTTCAAACAGTTTATTTCAACTGCAAATGCAAAGCTTTAAATAAATGTGAGCCCCTGGTCTTTCAAGAAGATTTAATAGACAAAGTCAGAAGCCTAAGAATGCCCTCAGCAGAGTTGAGTTTTCACCCTAAGCAGATTTCACCCCACAAAAAGGACAAAATTCTGCTGCCAAACCAGGTCCACAGGCTTTTATTTCAGGGAAAGCCAGGTCTTCAAGTAAACACTCATCCTCTTTCAGCTTGAGCAAATCGGCTGGAAATGGGAAGCCCTGCAAGGGGCACACCAGACAAATAATAACGAAACACAACTTTCTGAACACTGACTACATTAATCAGCCCAAGCAGGAACTTTCTGCTCATATTTTACTTCGGACCAGAACAACAATTCACCTAAGAATGTTAACAACACAAAAAGGATGTGGCTAAAAGTTGGCCTGGCAATTTGGGAACCCCTGGAAAGGGAGGCAGCAGCACTACATGCATTGTTCACACCTAATAGTTATTAAATGAGCAAGAACTTGTAGGTCATCCACAACGTAAACCAGCCAAGCTCTCCCAAGTCAGCTGTATAAATAGAAGGCACAATTCTGTTGAACATCTGTTAAAAATTCACTGTATCTCAGAAAGCCCAAGGTACACAAGTACCCTAAAGTTACTGGCAGAGGAGGGGAGGAAAAAAACCCCACTGAAAACTAATCAGGCTCACAAAAAGAAGACATGAGGTAGGTAGATGGAAAGGAATAATGTAATTATATGAACATACGTCCGTGGTGGTCCCCAGTGGCTGAAGTTTGGAGTTTCTTCTCCTTCTCCTTCTTCTCTCTCGGGTAAATCACTAATGTGGGCCAGAGGGAGAGGAGGAATAAGAAATGAAAAAGGCATCACACCCATGCCAGGTCCCAATTCCTGACATAGTTTGTATCTGGCAGCGAGACAGCAACACCTTCTCACACTGTCCAGTTTAAACCAAATGTACACAGTCAACAGACTAGACAGGAATTTTTGTATTTAGGTTTAAACGTACTTCAGGAATGCTCCAGGAATAAACATGATGGGCAGACCAAATTTATAAGCTGCTCTGTGATACACAAATCTGCACTGCATTTACTCATCTGAAACGACTATTTAAGCAATTAACATTTACTTTCTGATAAATATGCTGTGATGCTTAAAGAGGGATATAAACATGCCAAAACCAGCCTAGCTGACCAGAAAGCAGATCATGATGCAACTGGGAGAAGAAATCCTGTGTGTTCCATTAAATCCTACAGAATAATCCCCTCTCACTTTCCTGTTGAGCTGCTTTCCCTCTGAGGGGAGGTTACAGATGAATTAGGGAAGTATTGAGGACTGGAATCCATGGGCTCCAAAAGCTTCACTACCCACTCACCCAGAACTTGTGGGGAAAGACTGGGATACTTGATAGATATGGCAAAAACCCACAACCAGTGCCAGCTCAAGGCTTCTCAGCACCACTGGCAAGACTGAAGTTTGCTGCAGAGGCCTGAGAGCCATGGCTGAGCTGCTCTTCCCAAAAGGAGGAACAAAGGAAAGGGAAAACCAGGAGGACAGAGCAATGATAAGGAGCTAAGGGGAGACCAGTGCTGCTGTAAAGGCTACATCCTCTCTTACAGGGTATATCCATACTCCTCTCACTGTGGAATAAGTGAAAGAGGTGGTAGAGCCATTCACACATTTCTGTCCCAGTACTCAAGGGAGGAAATATGGGAAGTGTAAAGGTTTTAAGGCAAAATTCAGCTCCATGGGAAAAAGCCAGAGCACTGGCCACCTATGTGTACCTTAGCACTTCACAGAGCCTTTGATGATGAGTCAGCTGAGCAAAGCACAAAGAGACACATGATCATTAACTGAACGTCTTTCAGAACCCAAACTATTTCTCCATACCTGCATGATGCTGCCCTAGCCTGAGATAAGGTGGTGACTCTCCCAGATTCCAGGTTCTTGGAGAAAACATCATTCTTCTCTTTTAGCTCTTGCTTTTCAACAGGTTCCAAATCAACAGCGAGCCCAGGTCCTTCAGAGTCAATCCGAAGCTTCGTCTCTGAAGAAGAAAAGGTGCAGATGTGAACTTTTGCTTCTTCTGTCCCTGCATCTACCAGTCATCACCCTTGGAAATAATCTCCTTAGCTCACCAGATAACAGGCTGGACAACCCCTGGTCCAGTGGAATGTGTCCCTGCCCATGACAGGGGAGTAGAACAAAATCATCATTAAGGTCCCCTTCGACACAAGCCATTCTGTGATTCTATGAAATGTGAGCGTTGTGTGATGATCAAGAGGCTCTGAGATACAGAACATTTATTTGTGAAGGAAATGTAAACCACAACAAACAACTTTTTTTGCAGCAGCTTGCTTCGCACAGATTAAAAAATTGAGATATGAGGTAAATTATGTACACAGAGTTCACCTACAAATTTTGGGTTGTACTGCAGTCGCCTCAACAGTGTGTCTCTTTATTTAAATGCAAAAATCTAAGAAGCTAGCAATCAAAATGACTGAGACAAACTCCTGACAGAGGTTACAGGCACAAGCTATTTTCCTTATGCACAGAGTCCTACTGGGGACATCACTTACAGAGAATAAAGTGATTCCCACAGGCAGGAAAAAGCTGCAGCCAATTTCAGTATCTCCTGTGACAGCTGTGGGTAAAGACCTTGGAATAATGGAATGGTTTGGACCTTAAAGATCATCTTGTTCCAACTCCCTGCCATGGGCAGGGACACTTTCCACTATCCCAACTTGCTCCAAGCCATGTCCAACCTGGCACTGGACACTTCCAGGGATCCAGGGGCAGCCACAGCTTCTCTGGGTAACCTGTGCCAGCACCTCTGATTAAAAAATTTCTTCCTAATTCCTAATCTAAACTTGCCCAGATTTGGAGGAGGAAGCAAGATCATAAGGCTGAAACCTATTTAGAACCAGACTGCCTCGAGCCTGCAAAAGTCTTCATTTGAATATTTTATCATTTCAAAGAATTTGTGTTTTGGTATTAAATTTAAATTCATAAATATGAAATTATAAGATAAACTTCTTACAAACCTAAATCCATCCCTGTTTTCACTTCTGACTGGGTAGTTTCAGTATCAAATATGTCTTTTTGGTAGTCACTGTGAGCTGTGGTTCCAGAAAAGGGTGACCTTACAGCAGCATTTTCTTCACACTTCATAGAGGAGAAAAGAAGTAATTAAAGTTAGAAAGCAACGGTGTTAACTAACACAGAGGTATTTGACAGGAACATTAATTTTTACAGCAAACATACACATTTTCTCAGCTCCATTCCTATTTATTCAGATACCAATGAAATACTAACTGCTCATTTAAATGCTAACTGCTCATTTCTGCACTGTTTCAAGAAGAGGTATAAAAAATGGCATGTGCAACGGCAATATAAAGAACTGTATCTTCCTGCTCACCTGTAATTCAGACAAAAAGTTCTTTACTCCTGCTCATTTGTTGTTTTTAAGTAACAAATATTTAAATTTAATATTGGGCACTCTGGTATAAAGGTAGCAGTAGAAGCTGCATTTTAATCTGTTTATGTACATAGTGCGTAAGAGGACAAGCCAAACAAAACCTAAAATTCTCTGTGGCTGTGCTGGTAAATCCTTTTCCACCTCAGGTTTTTCACATCTTGGAAGCAGGTGCATGGGAGGCTGACATGAGCACTTTTTTGTTTGGTAGGGGAATGAACAAAGAATCAGAAGGAAAAAAATAATTCTCAGAATACTTCAGAAAGACAAATAAATGGGAGTTGTGCAATTCACCTGAAGCTCTGGCTCCTCCTACTCCTTTACCCACCAGTATCCTCATTACAATTGCTTCCACCACAACATCTTTCACTCAACTGCACCATCATTTGGCTGAAGGAACTGATTTGGATTAAAAATAATGAGGAAAAGAGGGAGAGCTCCCTTCACTGAAGCCCTCGGACCAAAAAAACCACGAAGTGACATTCTCTCATTACTGCCATACACCATTATTAGCACAGTTTCCAAAAAACAAAGCCCACAAGTCAGACACAAGCTCAGGATGCCTGAAAATACACCACCCACGTCCCTCATGGCAGCAGTTAAATACACAGACAACAAGTAACCAAAACAACCTTCCAAAATGTACAAAAGGTGTCTGTTGAGGTACCCAAGTCATTAAATTAAACAGAGTTTAGGTCTGGGTGCCACGGTCGAGGGTTCCTTACCATTTGATCTTTACTGAATGGATATTCCAGGGACTGGTTTGGACTTGGGTTAACACTGGTTAAGTCTTGTATCTCAGTAGTCTCAAGTTGCTTCACCCATCGTTCTGTGTCGAGGTCCCTGTCTGGAGTCGCCTCCTGTCCACGTGACACTTTGTATTTCAGCAGTTCTGAATCTTCCTCATCATCCACCAACATTTCCCGCTCTTCATCCAGGTCTTCTGTCCTGGCTTTCAGAAACTCACACATCTCCCAGGACTCCTTCTCATACTCATCATCATTTTGAGAAAGCTGAAATGATCTTCCCAAGTCCAAACGTGGTTCATCGACAAGTTCTTCTTTGAAAGGTGTTTCATCTCTGAAACCCTGCAAGGAACATTAAAGGAATATATAGATTTTACATTATGCTTTCTCTTAACTCCTTGAAAACTATGTTTTATGTTTTCCCCATATTAAAAGCACATCCTGATTTTTAAAGGAAAAAACTTGTACCTTCTGCATTTTCTAAAAGAAAATAGACTCTCTGACTTATGGTTTTAAAATCAAAAGCAGACAGTGCAATGAATTTTTTTTTTTTTTAATACAGAGAAATTTAAGTTGCACAGCTTATATATTGCTGGAGCCATTTAGAAAAACTAATATGGATTGAGGTTAGGGAATGAAAATTACTAATTAACACTAAAAAACCTAGAAAAAGTATATAGTATAAATCCAGCTGAAGTATCTCCATGCTTCAGACTTACCTGCTGTTGTTTTATGCATGAACAAACATTTCTTACAACCCATCAGCTGACTGAAGAACAGACCAAGAGTTTGCTTATGTAACAGTGTCAGCATTTTAAGAACCCACAAAAAGCCCCCAAACAACAGACACAATCGTTTGTCCCTATCGTGGGTATTCCATACAATATTTAACCTGGGGCAGAGGGGAAATGGATCACCCAGATACTCAAAAAAAAAAAAAAAAAAGAAGGATACAAAAGGATCATCATCCAGTGCCCTTACCCTTTTAAGGGGAATAGTGCTCACCCTTCTACTGAATTCAAACCACAGAGCAACAAATGAAAACAAAACCAACAAGACCAGGAGGAAAGGTATCCAAATCCATTGTGAATGATCTCGTTCAATAGTTCTTTTTCTGGGATTCGTCACCTATCCCCCCCCTTTCCAGTGCTCCCTGTTTCTCCCAAATGGAATAGGGCTCACAGAGAGGCTGCACAGGCATCTGAGATTTCAGGCCTTGCACTGGTACCACAAGTTTGCCACACACAAAAAGCTTTGCCCCTCTTTTGCCAAGTCGGTGTGGCCTGAAGAACCCCTAAACCCTGAAAACAACCTACAGATCCACGGCTCCTCACTCAAAATGTTTTTCTTTCTGCTTCCTGCCCCTTCCCAGACTCCCCAAGCTGCTGCACCACTTCTGACCTTTAGTGTCAGGAGCCTGTGTTGTTACATTTGTACAAATACAGCAGAAAAAACCCCGAGATGCTGCCAAAACGTTTGTATAATTCAAGTGAGAGGCAGGAGAGAAAACAAGAGAGAGGCAAGAACACAAGGAAACAGTGCAGTCAATACGAGCTGGCACAAAAGCAGAACATCAGCAATCTAGAAATTAGCACATTTTTCATAAGCTTTAAATGTCCCTTTAATCCGTTTGACCTGTGTACCTCGATCTCACAAAACACCCAGCCTGAAGAGATTCTGATTCTCTCCATCGTTACTTCACTTTGCTCCTGCAGCATCATTCCCCCAACACTTCCACCAACTCCATCATTACATAAAACAGTTGCCTGAGCTCAGAACCTCTCACAGATTGTGCCACTGATCCAGCAGTTTGCTCTGCACCCTCCCTGACTGCTGCACTGCACCAGCAGCTGCTACCAATGGCTCGGGGAATGCTGCAAACATGACAGAAAGTCTACTGTGGGAGCAAAGAAAATCTCCAACTTCTTTCTTTTTATTTTACTTTTTTTTTGGGGGGGGGGTTTGAAATTCAGCTTTGTCAGCACATCAGAGTGGGAGCCATCACCACACACCACTCTTGGCTCTTATGAGAGCAGCCAAGATAATAAATGGATGGAAATTTATGTACTACCAAGGCTGCCATACGGGAGGTAAAACAAAATGCAAGCAAACACCTCTGCGGGTATTTCTGCACAAATTGATCGTCCCAGACTCCCTATTGCAGCAGGACTTTAAGATAAAATACTTTCTTTAGAAGTACAGTTAGTGACATTAGTATTATTGAGGTAGCAGAGAAACAATCTGAGCTGGCAGAGAACTAACTCTCTGCCAGGAATCCTTCCTACGCACCCAGAAAACAACAAACTCCATTTTACGTCATGAAAACCAGCAAATAACATTTATCATTATCCAGGCTAATTTCATCATAGTGTTCCTACATCTGCTCCATAATAATAATTCTCATTTTGGTGGTTCTAATCTGCCATGTCAGCATTAAGGACATGTTTGCATATCCAGAGACAGGTAAACATGCTCAGCTACAAGGAAATCTAGAATTTCTTTTTCTTCCTGTGTCACAGTTCTGGATGATCCTTCCTGTATTGTCTTTTCTGGTCTCAAAAGAATGCATTTAGCAGTGTGAGTTTTAAAGAGCCCTGGAGAACAGATGAAAATTAAAAGATATCCACCTCTCTCTAACTCTGCACTGGTGAGTTTTGCAGTGTATTATTGCTTATTTCCCCAGGATCTGAGTCTCTCACTATCTTTAGTGCCACATCCTCCCACAATAAACAGAATTATCTCTCGGAGAATAAGAAAGAAGAGAATTGAGGGAGAGAGCAAAGAAATCACTCCAGAGAACATCAGAAGACTATAAAGAAGAGCATATTTCAGGCGTGACTTACACACTAAACTACTTTTTTGTTTGGCTTCATGATAATTAAAAGCATTCTGCTTCCATCCCTTATTTTCTTCACAAAGCTGAACCCACTACTTATGAGTAATAATAACACAACATTTCTCTCTGATATCCAAGGTAACCCAAGGTATTTTAATGACATAATAAATTTGATAAGGCAGTCTGGGAACCGCATTGGTAAGTGCTCCCTGCTCACAACACACTTTGCTGTTAGAGGCTTTTTCAGGGGGAATCCAGCCTGAACTCCATCCAATACTTCCCTCTAATCTCAAAAAAACACTAGATTTTAACCTTAAAACATCATTTTGTGTCTGTATAAACTTCAGTTGAATGAAAAACAAAACCCAAATACCTGTGGTGCTTCAAGAATTATTGAGAAATTAGTGTTTTCTATTGGTTCTGGAGAGCCAGGGCTGGTTTTAATGCTGCTGGGATCCACACTGTGCATGTTCCCCTCCTCTCTGCTTTCTCCCTAAGGAAGGCAATCCAAATGGTGAGGCAGGAAAACCAACAACAAAATCCCCTACAATTTTCAAGAAATTAAAAGGCAGAACCAACCACCAGAAAAGAGATGGGAAAAGTTACAGACTTACAAAAATGGAAAGTCTTAAATGGAGAAGATTAAGAGAACAGTTTTTATTCTTTGAAAATACTGGCTCGGATACACTAAAAATAATTCAGATAGAATAGTGGTGTTTGGGGAAGAAATACAAGGAAATGAACAATGAAATATCACATTTTTGAAAAGGAAAGAATACATTTAACAGCCTTTCTACATTCCTATTTCATCACTCCTCTCCCACTTTGAATTACAAGCACTTTCTATTAGCTGAGGCTTTAATTAATTTTGCCTGGGTGCCCTTGATGAACAATAGTGCAGCGTTCTCCAGTAAACTACTGTCTGTTCCAAAGCCCTGATTCTAGAAAAAGGAAATTCTGCTTGAATTTACAGTCTTGACTTCAAACAGATTAAGTTTCTTTGATGTCAGTTGAGCTCCAGCAAGCACTTAGCAGTGTCTCAACGAGTGAAATGGACCTCAGCACGTATTTAACTGATTTCCTGAATTGCCTGATCCACGTTACACCTATGCACAGGGCACAAGGCCTTGCCCGGACACGTCTCCTGATTCCACATGGATGTCCTTTAAGGACAAACTGGAGGACGCTGCTTTTCCAGGCAGACTTTTTGGACACCGAGCTGCCCGTTTGCCAGAATGTCTGGACACGTCAAGGTGCACTGCACAGCAACTCAGCTGCTTAGTCCAATATGCACATTTCTATTCTGAACTCTATTCTGTTCTGAATTCTCCCAACAAATACAACCCAGCCTGCACGAGTCATAGGATCAAATTAGGAGAAAAAAAAAAAAAAGTTAAAATCAGTCCTTACCACCAAAGGCTTGCAGATTCCCAGAGCAACTGTACCTGGGGGCACGGATTTCAACACTTCCACTGCCTCTGCCAAAGTGGCTCTGTCCAAATATTTCTCATTCACAAAGACCAAGCGGTCACCCGGTAACAGCTCCCCACCACGCTCAGCTACTCCACCTGCCACCAAGGAGCTGATCACAATGGCTGTCCTTGCTGGATCCAAGGGATCCTGGGGGAAAAAAAAGAAAAAAAAAATAATAAAAAAAAGCCAAGTGAAAGCCTTGAAAGATGATGTTTATTTAGAGTATGTAAAGAGCACTCAAGCACGTTCATCATTTAATGCTATAGAAGTGAAGCCTGCTGAGACGTTCCAAAAGAACTGTCTGTTAATTCTGCTCAGGGTTCACAAAAAGAAAGATACTCCATCACTTGCCTAATCCATGAGGAATTTTTAAGGGCTGAAAGGTGACCGATACCCTGCCTGCTCTCCTCTCACAGACACACACAGAGGCATGGCCAGGCCAACCTGCAAATAGAACAACAACACTGGCACCCTTCCACCAGCCTCCGTCCAGCCTGGGACGAGCTCATGTCACACAAAATAACCATCCTGCACGTCACCCCAGAGCTCCAGAGCAGCACAACCGCTGCTAAAAGAAACCACTGCGAGATCAGAAATTTAATTGAAAATATTAAGGTAAAATTAACCCCCCCCCAAACGCTCAAGAAATAGCAGTTTATATTCTCTGTGTTGCTGCAGTGCTTCTGCTTTGTCAACTCCACATGACAACTTATAAAAGACATTTTCTCCACCCATGAAGCTTCTTTAACAGGGAACAGGAGACAGCAACAGAAGAGTAACTAAGATTATGACTGAAGACGAGGAACATTGTAGTGGTGGATACAGAGAATGTGAAGCAGAAAATATTCTGAAGAAGCTGTAAACTGATGCAAAGACATCCACTTGATCAAATTTTTCCCCAGAATTAGCTTTGGCTTCGTCTTGTACCCTTTCTGTCTCACATTCAACCACTCAAAAATCCTCCTCAATGCAATGAAATCACTAGAAATCATTGTATTGTGGCAGAAAGATACACAAAGTAAATTTATAGTTTTTTAAAATTTTTTCTAGTTCATTTTTTAAAAGATTACAATTAGCCTTTTTCCCCCTTGCTAAGGGCTCATAAAGCTCAGAAATGCTCCTTGCATGCACCAGGGCTCCAAATGCATAATCATGGACTGTTTCTCCCTCAGGACTTGCATCTTACTCAGGGCATGGGAGGGATAAAAAAAGGGCAAAATTCAAATCACAAAGACCACCATGAATTCAGCACCTCAGTGTTAATTTGAAAACAGGAATGCTTTTTAAACTCTTTTATTTTTATGTGACTATACACCGCTTTCCAAGGGCACATGTTTTTTAAGGTATGTGCAAACATATGAGGCAATGACTGTAATATCTGTAAAAGGCTGAAATGAGAGGTCTGAAATTAAGAGTTCAGCTAGAAAAGCCACGCTGAAGCTGGATTCAAGTAAATACATATTAGCAACAATTCTCTCCTGTTCCACTCCTTAATCCTGCTATTTTATAATCTCTCCGAACCCTGGGTATCCACACATAAAGAAGAGGCTTCTTTATGAGCATCGTGTCTTGATAATCAAGCCCAGCAGCATCCCTGTGTTCTGCCTCCTGAACCTGTGCCAAGGAGCTCCGTTTGTCTGGCTGTCTGTGCCCAAACCTGCCGCACACGGTGCCCAAGGGAAGGAATCCATGTGCTTCCAACAGAAAGAGAGCCACGCTCTGCAGCCAGTTGGGAAATTTTTAGAAGCGAAACAAAAAAGCAGGAAGTTCAGAAGAAGAAGCCAAAGAGATTCCAAAATTAAAAAAAAAAAAAAAAAACACAACAAAAAAAAGAGGTTTTGCTTTAAGTGTTAATTTTTGAAAATTAAAATTACTTGCTCCGAGTCAGCTTTGCCCATGTGCCCAACGACCATGGCACAAACACAGACTTCTGAGGGGTTTTTAATTTGGGAGTTTGCTCCAACACCTCTTAAAAATAACCTTTTGGACATCTTTGCAAACTCAGGATCATGTTAACACAGCCGTTTTCCAGCAAGCAAGGCACTGCTCACATTAAGAAGGCTTTGCAGTAGAACTAAACCAGCAAGTTTTCCTATCATGGGCTCATCTTGCCGTGGCAAGGAAGGTTTATGCTGGTTCCCTAAACGGGTGAAAGCTCTCTCAGCAAAACTACACCTTTGCTGACACAACAGCTTTCATAATATGACTTTTGCTGGCTTAGCTGTATTGATAAAAAATGAACAAAACAAACCCAGCACTCCCCCTTGGCCATGCAGATAAGCTGGAAAAAAAATCCTGCAAGTGAATCACTGGCCCAATAATTATGGTGCTGGCTGTGGATGGAGCAGAACCAGGTTCAAATCCCTGCTCTGTCGGATCCAAAGCTGCTCTTCTTTGGGTTCTGAATCCAAACTGCTCACACAGGACACAGGAAACTCATCATTAGCCTTTTCTGTGCAAATATTCCAGGTCAGTGGCCTAACTACCGTATTTCTGATGAGAAAACACTTCAGTTTCAACTCATCACTGAAATGAAAACCTTTTTTTGCTCAGTAAATCGTCATGTTTCCTCACAGGATAATTTAGCTGGAAAAGGTGTTCCCAACAGCTTTAATCCTCATGCCAAAAATGAAGAGAACTCCTGCAAATAACCAGCTCCTATGCAGTGAAGCTTTGAGGACAATGTGGTTACTTTTGCTGCTTCACAACGTGCCCCGGAATCGCTTCATGAGGAGCAGCAGCGGAAATCTTGTCAAAAAGGGGGGCCCATATTAAAAACTGTCGTCCAGGCAAATGGAAAACAGGGGTTACAATTCCACTGCTGATTTCAAGCAGAGGGAGCTGTTGCATAGGGAGAGAAGAG
Organism: Pitta sordida; assembly: GCA_013390025.1. NCBI lineage: Eukaryota > Metazoa > Chordata > Aves > Passeriformes > Pittidae > Pitta > Pitta sordida. Next base: position 135,859 of record WEKX01020268.1, read on the forward strand.
CGGGAGGAACACAGTGAGAGAGCGAAGGCAGCAACACCAGCAGTGCTGCAAAACCTGAGTTTGCTCCCAGGATCTGAACCACGATGTGACTGCCCTGAGAAACGCAACGAAAATTGCACAAGAAGGCACAGACCTTCCAAATTTTGATCATGTATATAAATTCCCCATAATTTAATATTCTGTTGCAACTGTGGACTGCACTGTGCTCTCCTTATCAAAGGAACACTGTTATTTTTCAAAAATTTGCCTTGTGATTTACACCCGACCCCAAACGCACAGTAAAGAACACCACCTGCTCAAACAAGACAGCAAATGCCAAATTCACATCCACATTTTCGAAATGGGGAGTGCAACTGGACCGTGTGGGTTGTTGTCTTTGAAAGAAAGCAGCGCTAGCAGCAGGACAAAAACCAGATCCTTCCCTTCTACACTAACTGCATAAGGCAGAGTTTGTGTCTAGTTAGTACAGTTAAAGGGCAAGTTCACTCCCACACTGGGATTTTGGGGCTGTCTCCATGTTAACAGGGCAGGTAGAGCCATTCCAAGTTACTAAACAGGACGGGCTGTGACTGCACACCCACCCCGAGGCTCTACATTCATTTTACTTGGCTCACATGAAGCCAGATAATAAGTGATTTTTAGTCACTAGCAGTCAGGACCAGATTTCAGTCTCTGCTTTAACGTGAAAGGTTCGTTTACTTGGAGCTGAGATGTTGCTGGAATGGTACTTGGGATACAGAAAAGACTCAACTTCAGTAATTCGAGTAATTATTACATGATTTTGCATCAGAGCAAGGGGAGAGTGCACTGGACTGTCCTACACAACTTGGGAATCTTAAAACAGGCGTGAACCACAGAATCATTAAGAGTGGAAAAGACCTCCAAGATCATCATGAACTGGGCTTGGCACATGTAAAGAGCTACTTTCACCTTTAATGCAGGATTCCTTTACACAAATGAATCATTTATGAACCATGAGGAAAGGAATCAGACTGTAAAGTAAGGCTATGAGGAGATAACCCTCCTTAACGACAAACACTGACACAGACTCCTGCCTTAAAGCAAAGAATTACATGTTAAAAAGTTTGCCACTTATAGAAATGCTGGAAGCTGCTTGCCATGCAGCAGCAGCTCAGGACAGTGGCCTCCAGGTAACCCTTTGAGGAACTTGTATTTTATAGCTGATGTCTTTCCCTTTGTGCCAGAGCCAGCCATGGAGTATATGAACTTGTTTAAAATAGTCACAATTTATTCATACTTAGCACACCATATATTTAACTATGTTGAACCATAGGTTTTTCCCTTCCCCCGCCACCGCTCCTCATCAAAATCCACAGAGTTTCCTGGAGTCCAGGTGTCAAATTTTTCTTCTTATTTTCAGAGCCTCATTTGTTCTGGATTCATTTAGCAGTGGAGAGTTAAGCAGGGGCCACTGCAGTTGCTGCCTCCGGGATCCTTGGATTTGGAGCAGTATGAAGTCTCTTAAAAACCTGAGCTCTGCTAAAATGTTAAGAGTCCCAGGAGCAGCAAGTTAAGAGAGTCCTACGCGCAATGCTGGAGCTGGAACTTTATTGTGGCCTCAAGTGATTGGATTGCCATGGGCACCAGGCTCAGCCATCTGAGCGCCTTAGGAAGCAAATCTGGAGACAGAACCAACGCAGCTTACCTCTGTCCATCTCCCTGGAAAATTGAAATGATAAACCAGCCTCCTCCCTTGTCCCTTCCCAAACGTGAGGTGTGCAGCAGCCAAGAGAGGGCACTCCAGGCCAGCCCAGCTGCCACCACCTCAGGCATTCCATGCTCCAAGTCCATCCCCATCTGTCCAGCCCCAGCAGACTCCCACTGGGCTGAGGATGAGGAGCAGCCCGGCCCAGGCAACAATTCCATTGGATGGAAGCAGCTACCACGTTTTCTGGGGTTTTGTTTGTGTTTTCCTTTTGGAAAGGCTCATATGAAAATGTAAGACAAAGCTGCGGGTGACTGACATTCCCTGTGCAAAGTCACTCTCACTTAGTTACAGGCTATATTGGTTTTGGCATTGCTTGAGATCTAAATCCAGCTAGCCTGACTTCCTAGAATATTTCAGCTTTCCTCAAGCAACAAACTGCCTGCTGCCACAAAAACACACATCCAAAATAGCGTGGCAAAGGATCCCAAAAGAAACAGTTTGAAACTTTTCCCCCCAACCCCCCCGGTACCATTTCTGATTTATCTGAACATTTTCACAAGTGCCAATTTGTATACTGCAGGTTTCTGTGAGAGAGCCAAAACAAGCGCGTTGGAGCTCAGAGGTCAGAGCAGCCCAGCTTCATTACATTTTGCATGGGACCACTTCCAGGTCTAACATGCACATCCATATTTAAAACTCTTCAGTGAGTAAGACACCAGACTGGAAGACTCTTAGACACAACACTGTTGATGCTGTACACAGAAAATACACTTGTCAATAAGGAAAAAAGAACCAAAGGCATTTTTTATGTTTGTCTTACTGTTGGGCAGAACAAAGGCAGAGCTGCACACGAGTAATGTACCTGTGTGCTCAGTGCTGTGAAATTACTCAAAATGCTCATCCACGCTCTCATTTTGTGAAGTGCCAGTTGTTCCCTTTGCAGAGCCACCCTCCACAGCAACACCAACAATGCCGATGGAATGCAAGAATCAAGACAGACAAGCACCCTGTAGCCTCCTCAAAGCCCTAAGTAGCTCCCAACAGACAGGGAAGAGAGGGAGAGCCAGCTGTGAGTGAGGTCTGAGTCCCTCCTTAAGGTGGCCTCAGTTTAGAATTGAGAACCAAGGTCCAAATCTGTTCACTCACTCCAGCATGTTTACAGGAGTTGGCCATAGGACCTGCCAAAGGTACTCTGAAGCCTGGAAAAACATGCCTGGGAAAGCGCTCCACTAGTTTTTGGTTTTCTCAGTGCATCAGAGTGAAATCTGAAGCGTTTCAGACCTGTTTCTGTCTCTTCCACTCGTTTTAGACTGCAGTCAGCAGGACTTCCCGGGAAAAAAGATGACACAAGGCACAGCCTCTGGCTGCACCAAGGAAATAAACTACAGGCTGATGTGCTGAAGCAACACAAACTTAACTCCAGAGTGGTATTCAAGGAGGAACGCTGAACTTTGCTGTGATGTAAGGCAAAGCACTGGAAATAAAACATAACTATTTATTGATCTGCAGTGAGGGAATAAAGCAATGAATTTCAGAAGCTCTAGCGTGCAGCCAGCATTAATCAAAACTTCTGTTGTGGGCAATGTCAGCAAAGAAACAGGAATTCACAGGGAAAGGGAAAAAAAAACCCCAATCCAGAAACAAAACACACACGAGCCCCACCCAAAGGAGGAGAGAGAACAGCAAAATACGAGGAGGAGGTGGCACAATGGGTTTCCCACACCAGGCTTTCATCATCTGGGATCTGAAATCATATCAGCCTTCTCCAGCAAGAAGGAACACGGTGGCCAGCGATGACTCAAACCCGCGTGGGCCCGGCAGAGCTGGGAATCACAGCCCAGTCCCTGCTCCTCTCCTGCAGAACAGGGACCCGCAGCAGAGCCGGGACCGAAGTGTGCCCGGGGAATGATCAAAAGGAAAAGATCTTACACACTACTGCTATTCTCAAACAAAAAGATCAAAGACAGGCACTGACTATGGGAGTTCTTAAAGTGTAACTGTGGAGTGGACTCAGGTGCCTGTCGCTACCTTTTAATTTATCAAACTTCTCTATCAACCGAAGGTTTTATCCGCCTTTCGTATTTGCTCTCCGCAGAGCTAAAGTCACAGGGATTACATTCATTAGACTCTCTTAATATCTTAGGCTTTCAGACTTTCCAGCTCCAGAAAAAACACACTGAGTGCTGACTACAAGGAAAAGCCACAGAGATAAGAAAAAAAATCCCTGAACTCATAAGGAAGTGGAGGAAAGCCACTGTGTGATGAGATAAAGCAGGGATAGAGATGTGTGGGAATGAAGCAAAAAATACCAACAAGCCGAGGGGAAAAGTGTAAATGGTATCACCTACACAGCCTGCAGTCAGCAGGTCCTAACACAAGCTGTGGGTTCGATCAGCTTTCAGATTTGAGGAATTTCCTGAACTGAAAATGCAGCGAGGGAGCCCAGCAGCACTGCCACTGGTGAGATGTGCTGCCCTCGACACTGGGAACAGCCTGTGGAAACGCAGGACGTGTTTTCACACAAAGCAGGGCTCTCCTCTGTGTGGAGAGCTTGCTTCACAAACAGCAAACACATGAATTACAGAAGACTTGCCAGAGAAAAAGCTGCAAGGGAGAAGTGGGGACACAGGCTGTTTTTCTGCAACATGATCTGCAAACAGTGACTTGGCTCAAAGAATCGTGATTTGGGTTGGAAGGGACTTTAAAGCTCACCTCCTTCCACATCCTTGCCACGGGCAGGGACAACTTCCACTAGCCCAGGTCAACCTGGCCTTGAACACTTCCAGGGATAGGGAACAGTATGGGCAGAGGAGAAGATAGAAGGATAGGCAAAAAGGTCACAGAGAATTTTAAGGCGACTGTGAAACAGTGAGAACAGACAGAAAAATTCCAGGTGTGACAGAACTACTTGCATCTGGGGAGCAGCATCCTTCAGAAGGGTGAGGTATTAAGAAAACAGAATACCTCACAGCTTCCATTAGTTTGCAGGATACTTCCTGCTGATCAATCAGCACCAACATACACCTCAAATCTCATCGGTTCAGAACAGATCTGGAGCTGTCTGGGCTGAGCTTTTACACACCCATCACTCCATCGTCTCCACATGCCCACTGACAAGACCTCAGCACACCTTCCTCTAGTATCATCTACCTCACCTTACCCTTGCTGAGATGTATCAAGAAGTTCACAGAAAATCTAGCGACAGTTTTGTCCCTTTAAATTCTCGCCTTCCCTCGCAGGCAGAAGACATCTGCGGAATAATAATTAATTTCTTTGGTCTGGGGTTTTTTGTTTTTATTAAAAGCTATTCTTTCTAGCAGGAAATGAAAAAGAACAACCAGATTGGAGAATTTGGGGGAATACGGAAAACATTTCTAAAGGTTAATAATAATAATACCGCTCAGCATTTATTTCAAGGATATGTGACAAAGCAAAGAAAAACAGATGTTCTCAGTAATGCTCCAGTTTCTCTGCAAACTCAGGTATTGTCCAGAGAACTGCCTCCTGCAGCTCACAAAGGACAGGAGGGATGCTCCTAGAATTTGCTCTACAAGACAGCAAAAAGCAAGGTTAAGGAGAATCTGTTTACTGGATGTGTGGGGGGGAAATGTAGTGACACAGGATGAGAAAAATCCTGAGGTACTTAATGACTTCTTTGCCTCAGGCTTTAACAGTCAGATCAGTTAATTCTCCAGGTATCCAGTTCCCCGAGCAGGAAGACAGGGATGGGGAGCAGAATGAAGCTCCCATAATCCAAGGGAAATGGTCAACAGTTACCCCTTAGACATGCACAAGTGTCTGGGGCTGGATGGGATCCAGCCAGGGGTGCTGTGGGATCCAGTGGAACAGCTCACTGAGCCACTTTCCACCAGTCATTAGCCTGGCTAAATGAGGAGGTCCCAGCTGACTGGAAGCTGGCAAATGTGACACCCATCTACAAGAATCACTGGAAGAAGGATCCAGGGAACTACAGGCTCATCAGCCTGACCTTGGTGCCAGGAAAGTCATGGATCAGATCACCCTGAGTGCCATCACATGGCAGGTACAGGGCAACAGGGTGATCAGGCCCAGCCAGTCTGGGTTTGTGAAAGGCAGGTCCTGCTTGACCAGCTTTATCTGGTTCTGCCCCAGTTTTGGCTGGGATAACTCATGGCTGAGATAAAAACAGCTGAAAAAAGTAAAATATAACAATACTAATAAATATAAAGGGACGTAACAGAAAGAAAAAGAGGAATAAAAATGAAGGAAAACAAATGATGCACAATACCATTTCTCATCTTCCTTTGGCTGATGCCTGGGCAGCCCTGAGCAGCGCATTGCCCCTCCTGATCAAGTCACACCATTTATATACTGAGCACGACGTTCCATGGTATGGAATATCCCTTTGGCTAGTCCAGTTCAACTGTCTGGCTTCCTGTGCACCCCTTCACTGGCAGAGCATGGGAAACCAAGAAGTCCTTGACTTAGTGTAATCGCTACTTAGCAACAACTAAAACATCGCTGTGTTATCAACATGATTCTCATGCTGAATCCGAAACACAGCACTACACCAGCTACTAGGTGGAAAATTAACCCTATCCCAGCCCAAACCAGGACACCTGCTTAGTGTCAAAGGCTTTACTTAAGTCTAAGTAGACAATACTCACAGACTTTCCCTCACCCACTGTTTCCCACAGCATTCTCATGGAGAAACTGGCTGTGCACAGCTTGGATGGCCAGGAAGGCCAATGGCATCCTGGTTTGAGTCAGCACGTGTGGCAGCAGGACCAGGGCAGTGACTGTTCCCCTGTGCTGGGCACTGCTTAGGCCACACCTCAAGTCCTGAGGTCAGTTTTGGGCCCCTCATGAATGAAGGACATTGAAGGGCTGGAGCATGTCCAAGGAAGGGGGGAATGGTTGGACTCAATGGTCTTAGAGGGCTTTTCCAACCTAAACGATTCTGTACTCGAAGAGATTCCTTCCTAACTTCTCAGAGTCAGACTGATGACTCCCCCAGTCCCAATCTCAGGGAATACCCAAGCCCTAAAGCTTTCCTGCCTCCAAGCTCTCCAGCTCCTCTGTACCTCACCAAGCTATTCCTACGTATCTGCCTGTATCTCACATCAGACATACACAGTCTCTTTGATTTCTTATTAAAGTTCTCTCTGGCCTCCAATGCATTAGTACTGCTGCACTGAGGGTTTGGAAACCACTAATCATGAACACCCTAGAAACTCTACCAGGAATGTGCTCAACTGCATTCACCGGCTCTCCAGCACTGAAAAGTAGTATTTAAGCTGAACTCCAAGAGAATTTTTCAAAAAGCTACATTGAATTCAATTCATGACACACTATTAAGAATTATTTTACACATGAAGCAGCTTAATATGATTTAAAGGATGTAGAACTTTCCCATAGGGGGAGAGAAGCAAATCCTCCGTGAGATGAGTACCAACACAGTTGGTACTGAGGCTTACAGAACTTTGATGTTAATGAATGTGGATGGGTTGTAGAGATGGGAGAAAAGCTGCCTTTATCAGTTTTCCCAGTACCAAGCTGATAGCCATTGTAAAACTGCTTTTTAATACAGCTGTGCAGCTTTTGCCAGTAAGCCACAGGTTTCCATCACATGATCAGGTGAAAATGTGCTTAACAAAGATGTGAATATGCTTCTTTGTTCATAACAAACTTATCACAAGACAGACAAAGCTCAAATTATCACAAGAGGGCAAACGTTTAGCCAGCAACATGTCAAAGCATTCCAGCCTGCATCTCCCTGCTCAACAGACCAAGAAAGTAAAAAAAATATAATATAATCTAGTTGAATACCACCTTCTACAAATAAGAAGTCAGTTTGCTTTTTTTTTTTTTTGTAACTCTACATCTGGAGCCTGTTTGTTTGGGGCATAAAGAAAAGAGGAAAGATATTTGGAGACACTTAAATTGCTTCACTTCCTGCAGTGAATGACTATGCAGTGATTTTGTTAGAAAAGAGAAAACAATTGTTTCCCATGCTCCCCGGGAGAAGGACAAAAACATAACCTGCTGAATGTGCAGCAAAAAAAGACTTTGCTTCAACAGTAAGAAAAAAACTGCTACTGATAATAAAGTGAGGCCCAGAATAAGGCAGCTGTGGGGTTCCTATTGCCAGACTACAGTAAAACCCCTGGAGCACTGACCCAGGCAGACCAAGGCGAGCACACTTCGTGCTGCTCCAGGGCTGGGTAATGTGAAACTCCTGGAGTTCTGAAATGCCTCTTCCTGCTTCCAGGGAGCGCTCGGAGCAGGTGAGTCCATGAGCTCCTGCAGCCCGACAGGTCTAGAGGGCAGCTGGGCTGTGCCAAAGCAACCAGGCTCTGGGGACCTTTCAAGCCCAGACAGTAAGAAACAGCATCTCACAGGCATTTTAAGAGCTATGTAAAATGTCAAACCTCCCCGTTCCAATCCTCACCCTCTCCAGTTTCACGCACTCTGAAGCAGCTGCTTTAAAAAGACTCTGACTTCAAAGCACAGTAAATTAAGCTCCACATAAAGTCCATTCAGCTTTTTGTTTAATTTGATAAAAGCTCATCAGACCATTCAAGTTACCTTCTGGTCAATACTGCCTCAAGAAATCTGCAATTCAGCTACCTGTGGTTTTTCCAATATTCTTGTAAAACATTACTGACAGAATCTCTTGGCCTGCAGTGCATGTTCTTTGGTAAACACTGTTTCAGGGCTCAAAGAACTTTCTTTACTACTGTGATCTCTTCTTTTTCTCTAGAAGTCTTCATCTTGTGGGATTTTTCTTTCTTCTTGCTCTAACGCCATGGGATCACCATTACATTTAGACAGCATTTCTCCTCTATTTTAACATGATGAGAATTCTTTTCTTTCTAAGAAAAAGGGATTGGTCTCACTAACAACAGCTTAGCTCTTGACTTGCTGGCTAAGAGATTGGACTGGGCTTAGAGCAACCTGGTCTAATGGAAGGTGTCCCTGTCCATGGCAGGGGAGTTAGAACAAGATGATCTTTGAGGTCCCCTCCAACCCAAACCATTCTGGGGTTCCATGATGAACTCCCGGCTAGACAAAGTTACTGATGAGCTGGATCCTTTCAGGTCTAAAGAGCAGTAAATACACTGACCACGGCTCCTTGCAACCCAGATGATCCCAAGGCACTCCTGGGTCCCTCATTCACCATCAAAACTTGCCACTAACAGTGCCAGCAACACCACATAAAAGTTAGTTAAGAGGTGAAATGGAGAACAACGTCTCCAAGTGAAATTACAAGGAAATTAAGGGAGGTAGAACATATTACTTCATGGAGAAGTTGGCCAGAAGACTGAACAGCACACCTTTCTCATGGCCAAAAGCCCTCTGCAGGCTTCTCATCTGAGCACCATCAAGAAAAAGCAATGCCTGGCCTGAGAGCTTTGACAAGAACCCAACACAATGATGACAATAGAAAACCACACAGATTTTATTTTAAGACCTCTTCAGTGTTTCCTGCTTAAAGAAGCCATTCACACTGGAAGAAAATCCAGTGCAACCCATCATTCCAAGAACACACTGGATCAGCCTCCCCATCCATCTCTTCTCTTCCCAAGTACTGACCTTGCTGCCAGTAGAGCAGCTTTCAAAGATCTCAGATTTCCTACCACATAATTACAAATTAGGACATTCAAAGAGGGGAAAAAGGTGGAGATTTGTACAGTGATCACAGGAAGAGGATGAATATCCTATATAAATACACTTCTGATATAGCAAAGAGGATAACTACTGTATTTCCCTAATGGGACCCCAAAGCTTTGGGATGATGGCACAAATCTTGTTAAAATAAAAAAGGTGGCTCTGTTTTAAGCCTTTAAATCCCCGAAGACAGACAAAAGAAAACACAAGACAAAGTAGAAATACTATTGATTATGCATAATTGGTATAATTAATTTGTAATTAGTTCATTAAAATATATAGGCATCGGAATTATGCTTGTACATTTCTGGGAATATCCTGCAAGTCACTTGGGATACGCTTATCATTTATTTGATAGATGAAACATTATTAGAAAGACAGCCCATTAAAAATTAATATGCCAGAGTAATAATTTTCTCGATCTCAGCATTCAGTTTTCCATGCACTCAGATTCCTGTTCTACCTCACAAAGAGTTTTTATTAATCCTGTTTTCCAGAGCATGACCTGGGAAGCCCAGCATTTAGGACAACTGAGGCACAACATCCTTTATGCTGAGCACGCAGCCAGTTTTGAGAAACAAAATGGGAAACAGCATAAATTATATACCATAAAAGCATCCAGCGCCACATCTAAGTCTACAATCAGAATTGAGATGCAAAGGGAAAAAGCCTTGTGCTTCAAAACAAGTACCAAACATGACTGGGAAGCAGGAGGAAGAAACTTCCAGAGGACTGGAAGCAGCCTGGTCTCCAATTGCTGCAGTGGCATTTCAAAGAGGAGGCATCACCATTTTTTAACTCTAATCTCACTTCAGCATTCCTACTGATCTTTCTGAAGTCCTTCCAATACTCCTGAAGTGTCATCAACAGCTACAGAACTGATTTGATCCTCAAAACCCAGGACACAATCACATCATCTCAAAGTTGGGCATGCAACACCAAACTTGCCCTAGATTTTTGTAATGGATTCAGGGTCCGTCCTTGTGTGTGCAATTACCAGCACCAGGGACAGGCCTTCTGCTCAAAATATCTTCTTAAAAAGTATTTTCCTCCCCACCCTACCTCCATCAACACTATGGGAACCTAGAAAGGCTGGTCTCACCAATGCATGAAGTTGGGCCATGGGAAGACCCATCTTAACTTTAAAAAAAGTAAAAAAATATCATATTACTCTAAAGCTGCAAAATCAATAGTACAGGAAGTATCATTTGCCATTTTAGGGCTTGAATTTTCTCTCGTAAAACAAACAGTATGTGCCTGAAAAATACACCTTTCATTTTTTAAAGGAGGGTCTCCAGGTCCTTTAAGCCGCTATAAAATACCCTGCTGTAATTCTGTGCTTCCCAGCAAATCTGCTTTAAGAATTCCAAACAGTCTCTCAGCAGCCACGTGTAGCTTTTTCCCCTGCCTCCAATCCAGCATGGACAATTATTTATTTTCTTTGCCTTGCACTCAAGGATGTGATGGATGTATTTACATAAACACACACACGCAGTCACAGATATCTCTCCATAAAAATTAATCTGCAGATGATGAAAAGTGTAAAAGATCTAAGAGGCAAATCCCAAACAAAAGAGCATACTTTATACATAAATATCTTGAAATTATAAAGATCTGAGATTAAGTGGTTTACCACTCATTTAGAATTGATTAGAATGCATTTAAATTTAGCTGAAAGTACCACAACATTGCTCATGTATTTGCATCTGCGAATAAGTAAATAAAAAGCCTGTTATTAAAGCCTTCATTAATTCTGATTATATGAGAACTTAAAAGCAAATCTGTGTGTTACTGCTCTGTAAAGACTCCCAGCAACTCTACAGTAAAGCTGGCACTGCAACACAACATGTGTCAGAGAAAATGACTAACAGGATCTATTTTCAGTAATCTTAAATCACACTGGTAAAATATAGAATTAATGGTTCTGCATAATACTTCAAATATTTTTTCCTTCTAATTCATTCCCAATTCATGCCTTATTGTATCAAAAAGTGAATTTTATATCACTTGACATTTATGTACAACAGTTGAACACATTTCATTAAACGACAGCGTTTAGGCAGCACTCAGATGTGATGTGTATATTATTATAAAGAGTGATCCAGCTCTTTTATTTCCTTACAAATATGATGACTAGAAGTTAAAAAAAATATATCACGTTGACTAGAGACATGAAGAACATTTCATTCTGACTACAGATTTCGAGAGTTTCTGTATATTTAATTGAAGCCAGTATTTTTGAAAGAAGAATTCATTAATTGTAGCAGAAATACCCAAGAAGGTTCACTTGCCACTCTCGTAGTTAAAAAGTCTTTCCAAGTTAAAACGAAATACAACACAAACCAACCTCCCCCCACATTTAGTCACTAAACTTGGAGTTATGAGGTGGAGTTTGACCAAAGATTTTATACTTTATCACGTCCAATAGTGAGACTGCTTTAGAACACTCTATACTTCATAGAGTTGGCTCAAAATAAATTACATTTCCCTACAGTTTCTAGGCCCACGTGGCAAGTTGATTACCCAGCAATCCAAATCACAAAACATTTGAAGGCACTACACAAGACCAAGGATCAAAGGGATTTTGGGTAGTTAGTTATACAGAAAAGCGTACCTGATAGTCTAAAATGCTGAATCCTAAACCATTTTTGTCTTTCTCCAGTTCAACAACCTTCACATCAGGAGACCACAGTGCTAATTCCCCTTCTTCCTCCTCGGGGTTAAAGTCTTGCTCAGGAGTCACCTGGAAAACAAAAGCTCTGGCTCAAATACTATCCTTTCAGCTCTTTACAAACACTGTTCCTTCAATGTTTTTATTATTAATGGTGCACACATGCCCTAAAAGATGACCTTTTACGGAATTAAAACTTCATTGAACATTATGAATAGTTTTCTCCAGCTTGCTGCCTTGAGTACTCCCTTGGGACCATGTTTTGAGCATCAGAGCCCAACCTGGCACACAAATACCCATTTATTAGTCTAATTCATTAATTGTTATAGTATTACTAACCTGTTACACGCTGATGAACTTCAGCTGTCCCATTAGATGCATAAAAGAAAAATAAATAGCATAAAAGATTTAACCACAGACAGCTAATAGAAAGACCAGACAACCAGAAAAGATGGGAAGCCAAGCTGTAAATACTTTTGCAAATAGGAACAACCACAAGTGTCGAGCTTTAGTTTGAGACTTTAAAGCCTCTGCGATGGAAAGAAACATTTAAGTTCCATTTTTTTTTAAAGTAAGTTCTATAAAAACCTACTCAGAGCAAGGAAGCAATCAGCTAATGGTGGCAAGGATGTGATTTAGGATAATTCAGAGCTCTCACTCACCTATTAAATGTAGGAATGATGCACAGAGTCAGCAATGCAGCTCTGTGATTTACCTACCTTGTCTTTACAGAACAATGAAGTTTCTCATGATCAGACCGTACAAACTCGGAAATATATGTGCTTTTACCAAAAGTTATCACAGTAAAGATAAGGCTGGAAAGGACCTTGAAGATCATCTAGTCCAACCTATAGCCCAACTAACCTAACATCAACATCTAGATCATATCGCTCAACACCTCGTCCAGCCTCCCCTTGAACACCTCCAGGGTTGGCGACTCAACCACCTCTGCGAGCAACCCATTCCAAATGCGGATCGCTCTTCCAGTAAAAAACCTTTTCCTAATATCAAGACTTTCTCACAACTGAATGACAGGAGCAGCCTACCTTTGGTTCTGCAGGGGAAAATCCCACGGTGGGTTCATCCACCAGTGACTCGGTGCCGTCATCAAAGAGCCTCCGACAGCAAACCAGTGTAAAAGGGGGAGGCACTTCCTTGAGGAAGGTGATCGCCTCCCGCCGGGATCTGCCGTACAGCTGGACTCCATTGACCTGCACAGAAAGGAAACACCAGAGAATTAAAGGATATCAACCAGATTATTTTATTTACGGTTTGGAGTTGGGGTTTTTTATGCATGTCTTTCCCCACCTGAGTGTGAAAGTCTAATTTTACCGGCAAATTGTGGCACAGTTTGCACGATTTGAGTAATTTCTGAAGAATATAGATCTTATTGTAAGATTTAAATTTCATCTGCAAGATCTGGTAGCTTCCTCAGACTTCTTTTCTGTGCAGGGCCAGGAGTTGGACTCGATGAGCATCATGGGTCCCCCCTTCCACCTCAGCATATTCTACGATTCTGTTTTTATTAGCCTAAATCTTTCCTAGAATTCTTATTTCTTTCTCATCTGTTTCTTTGTTGGGGATTTTTTTAGCATTAGGTTTCCGTGTTTCCATTTAAAAAATAAAAAGTTTTCCCACAATATTTTTTAAAAAACACAGGATTTGAGCTCTAATGAAAAACAGAACAAGCACAACTTGTTTTACAATTGGACTCGATAACCTTAGAGGTGTTTTCCAACCTCAATGATTCTATGATTCTAACTTTGCCAGTTTAAAGTGTAACGAAGTGGTTGAAACCAAAATAGATCCTACCGAAAACATGAGAGAATGTGTATTTAGTAAAAAAGAAACCAATTACTTTAAGCAATTAATCAGAAAACCCTGAAAGGGGGCGCAGCTTGCCATACCATAAGCTCGAAGTTGTGAGGGACAACAGAAGGCCAAAAGTCAATGGATGTTCTAAACCACAGACTTTGAACCAGAAAAGAAAAAGAAAGGAAAATAAATAGATAGATAGATAGATAGATAGATAGATAGATAGATAGATAGACAGATAGATAGATAGATAGATAGACAGACAGATAGACAGACAGAAACTCTGCTTTAAAATTGGGATACAGCAGCGACATACATGAACACACCACCATACACGAGGCAAAGTCTCTCCATACACTTCCCAGATCTTGCTGTTCAGTGGGATTCAGTCTTATCCAAGACTCCACACCAAGCTCACTTTGGCCAACATTTTCCTCACGATCACTTCTCTTTTTTCCCCACTTTCTCCTTTGTGCTTTTTTGCGGTGTAAATATAGTTTATACTGCTGGGAAACACAGAGTCCCTCTCACACTCTGTCCCAGCCAAGGAGAAATATTGAGAGTGGTGTGACTGGCCTCCACTGCGGGAAGATGAACGGCTCTGGGTTTTTTTCTGTAAGAATTACAGCAAGTGCTGAGCTATCAGACTAATCCATTAGTTAATTATTTAAGCAGAAGGACCTACGCATAAGGATTTTTTAATGCATTGAGAGTGGCAGCGTGTGGTGGAAAGTTACCAGCACTTCTCAGCATCCTGTGATTGATGGAGAAGAGCTCCTGTGCACTCCCCAGCAGACCTGGGGACTCCCATTTCTTCTCTGGCAGCTGCCAGAAATCAGCCTCTGAGCAGGCAAGGTGCCCTGCACCCATTCATTCACCACACCACTCCAGCTCCTTGTGCCATCAAACAGGAGGGAAATCTTACAGCACAAACAGAAGGGCACAAAGCAATTTACTCCTAAAAAAGAGCCCAATGAGATTGCCTAAAATTAAGGGCAGGGGAGGGATATCATGCTTTCTATCATAATTCAAATACATCATTAAAATGATCAACATTCAACCTCACTATATATTAAAAAAATCCCTCACTGATCGTATTTTAATCCCAACTCTATCAGGCCCAGTTAGGGCTGCTTGTTTGGGGAATGGGGCTGTCAGTTTTTCCACTGCAAACCCCTACTTAAGGGGATTTATAACTTGGCTGCAAAAACTTACTCTGGGCTAAAACTGGCACATATAGCTTTGGCCTCACTGCACGTTTTTATTTTGCTGGGGGTTTTTTTTCCCCTGCTGTGGATGTGGATATACCTGTGAACTTAATTGTAAGTACATAGGAATACACAAAACTTTTAAATAGATACAACTGAAATTTCCTAAGTTACTCTACAGCACTGCATTATTGCTTTTTGTATATTTTTTTTTTGTTTAGTGGCCAAGCAATTTAAACATTTCCAGCATTCCATTAATCCTTTCCTTCAGGAATCAAGATTTCCTCCATTAAGCCGTAAGAAAATGTTTTAGGTCTCAGTGATATCGTATGAATTTTTGATGCTAAAAGGTGAGTAAGTAAAAGCAAAATAGCTGTACACCTAACAAATCAATCTTTTAGAAGGCCTAATTCTGTTCCCATTAAATGTTCTTTGCATCCACTAAAAAAGGTTCAAGTATCAAAATATTCCACTAAGAGTGTGTTTCAATAGGAGATTAAAGTCTTTTCATTTGCAGCCTGAGGTACTAATAGATACATGTACACCCACAGACACACAAAATACATATTATTTTAATCTGTAATTTCAAATAATTATTTTACCTGAACAAATAAGTCTGGTGTGATTCTGATAACTCCACAGCTGTCCCAGTACCTCTATACACATATTTAAACAAAATGATGTACTTCTCATACACACAAATGTGTTTCAACACTCAATAACCAGGATATAAGGTGTCAGTGGAGCTACTATTCCTAAGACTGTTGTAAATTTTTTAGGAGTGACAAATCATCAAGGAAGATTATCCATCACAAAATCCAATGCCAAATGATGGAAAAGACTGAGCTACAGGACTACAAATAATTCAACACAATATTACCTGTGCCCTTTAAAACTCTTGGTATCTATTTCAAAATATTTAAAAAAAACCCAAAACCAATGAAGTCACTAAGAGGTCACAAAAATTTGATATTTTGTCCATAAAGGAGGAAGGAAACAATGAAGAAAATTAATGTGAATTCCAAAGAACTATCCTGCTTCCACAACTATCTCTGGAATACTCCTATTGCACACACAGCAGCCAAGTCAGAATTTAATACAAGCATTTTGAAGAAGATCAAGCCAACAGGAAATACATCAGTTTCACTTTTGGGTGTGGGTTCTGTTTTGGTTTTTACCTCCAGAAGTTCATCCTCCAGTTGCAGGAGCCCAAGTGTTGCAGCTGGACCATCTGAAGCAATTGATGATATATAATGATGTCCATCAAATGTGTCCAGCTCAACTCCTAATCTCAAAGTGTGGATGGGTAAGAGCTGCCAAAAGAGAAGTGCTTTAAGGATAAAAGTAAGTACAAATCTTTATCTGCCACAATACAAACACGTCCAGGATTCAGGAACTCCCCAAGCTGAACCAAACAGGCAGTGAGATGATTAAGTCTCTGTGGTGACACAACTGGCACTACAGCTCAAGGGTCTATAATTTCTCCTTACAAACTCTTTGCATAAATAAACAATCAATCTGCTCTTTGGGGAAAAGGATATTTGAACTGTGTTTGTAATCATATCGGGAAAAATGCAGAGAGATGTACCACGAAGTTCCATCCTGCCCAAACAGTTTGGGTTGGAAGTGACCTTATGGAACACCTAGTTTCAACAACACTGAAAGAAGTTCCACAACTACCACAAAAACTCACCACAAAATCAACTGTCCTACTCCTCCAGGAGCCACACTACTCTGAAGTAGGAAAAACACCCGTGAAGTGTCCTCTGTAAATAGCTATGAACACTGACATCTTTGTTTCTGCAAGGGGAAATCACTGATTTTGTGTTAGCCTTTCCCCAGTGGGCCTCCTTAATTTGGAATTTGTCCCTGGGGAGCCCCTGATTCTCAGTGCCTGAGGTCTGTTAATATCAGTAAAGCTAGAATCAAAGTGATAAACCACCCAGACAAGGCAGCAGAAATCACAGCAACTTGGGGAGAACAGAGGATCAGCAGTATCTGCTCCTTCAGTTTGGCCATTTTGTGGCTTTTTATTACTGAAGTTTAAACTGACCTGGTTCTCTGTTATTTCTGGATATTCAAGTGACAGGAACAACCCATTGATCCACAGCATTCCTTTACACCCACGTCTGATTATGAGTTTATGGACTTTCTCCACTGAGATACCCTCACAAGTCTATAAATGCATCACCTCTCCAAGCCTCTTTTGCACAACATCAACATAAATATCTTTAAAATCTCGGAATAGTGAAATTAATTTAAGCACTGACAATTTCAAGTAAATTGATTTTCCTCTTCCTGAGCAAGGATCACTACAACAAACCCCTCTGCAGGAAAATGACACTGCTCAGCAGAGTTTCAACCTCTGCTGCATTCTGCAGAAGTCAGTGCAATTAAGTATCCCAAAATTTAAGGTTTATGTGCATGGCTTGAGGGTGGTTTTTTGCTCTCTGGGGCGTCTGTGTCAATGAAAGGCTCATTTGCCCATGCTAAGAAAAGGTACTGGGTAAATCCAGAAGATAAGCAGAATATTGGCAGCCTTTTTTGCGGGGTGGGGGGGGGAAAAGTAACCACAAAATTCCTGAAACACACCTGGAATAGTGTCATGCCCTCCTAGGATTACTCTGCCAACACACACCATGAAGGAAAACACCATGTAAGTCCTACCTTTGAGTACTTCTGGAGCTCTGAGTCATCTGTAATGGGCATATCCACATTCACAACCTAAAAATTGGACATCAGAACAGTTTTCAACAGCAGGACAATAAAGACTTTACCAGAACCACGAATTCTGGCAAAAAAAAAAAACCCTCACGAGCAAAATAAACCGTATTTAAACAAAATCACATTGACGCAAAATAATTTTAAACAAATGTTAGAAAAATCTTCCAGGCACAGAACATTTACAAGTAGGAATGCGGTGATTATGCACCATTAGCAGACTCCAATATTATCCCATTCCCGAAGCCCAAATGCCAATTTCAGTCAAGTTCAGTAATCCTGTATAAGCACAAAATGCCATTATGTTTGACACAAATACCCACCCAGACTTGCCAATCAGAATTTGAAAGTGCTAGAGCTCAAGTTATTACCTCGGGCTATGGGGCAGCCATCTAACATCCCGACCAACCCACCATCGACTGCAGCACATTCCTAACACGGCTCGAGATACGCGAGTTTAATGACCATATTTGAATGTAAAGTGGATTATTTGAAACAGTGACAGGAAATCTCTTCAGTACAGGTATTTTATTCTTTTTAATATTAATAAAATAACTATGTTCACCACCAGTTGTCTTGTAATGTTCTACCTCAACATAACTGATTTATCTCTAACCTTAGAAGGTTGTTATTTAGTTCAATTTTAAATGTAAGAAGATGACATGGACTTACAGAATCGTTTAGTTTGGAAGGGAACTTAAAGATTATCCAGTTCCAACCTATGGCCCAGGGTTGGAGGTTGGGACACTGAAGCTGAGCAGGTTTGGGAGGAAAGCTGCCCTTGTTAGATTCGGAAAATACGTATCTTCAGCAAAAAATCAGGGAACTTGCCTTTGGAAATGAGCAGTTTAACAAAGTATCTATGAAACAATACTAAGCCTCAGCTTTTTCTTTTGCATTAATTTTGAACAGCACCTTGTTTTCCAGCTCCTAGGGTGTTTTTCCTGATAGACTGAACCCATTTCATGTCCACCCAGTTGTAATTAAATGAATTTATGACTGACATCTCCTCAAACACCACCCATTCACACATTCCCAGGACCTCAGCTCCTTCCTTTGGCACCACAAAGGATCTGCAAAACAGAAGCCATGAGGGACACCAAAACCAGAACTATTTCCTCTGGAAATAAATACTCTGAGAGTGAAATTTAGGCACCCTCATGGTGACTTTGCAGGAGCTGAGTGAGGATGGTGTGACACAGGGACTGGTGTGTCACAGGCTGAAATCAAACTGAACCTTGTCATTGAAAACAGGCCACAAGAACAACAAAAAAATTTACTTTCAAACTGGGATGCCACAGGAGTTTCCTTCTATTATTTAACAGTCATTACTATTTTCACTCCTGACATTCCACTGGCGGCAGCTGAAGAATTAGAAACGTCCAGTTTCACCAACTAAGCAGCTTTTCATCCTCTGTGGGAAGTGTGATGGTGCTAAGGGAAGTAATATCAGCCTCTTGAAATGTAAGGATGGGAATACCAAGCAACTGAAGTGGGCAGCCAAACAGATTTATTGCTTCATGTACATAATCTTACCCGAACTTCAGGTCTTAAAGGAGTGCTAATGGAAAAGAAGAGAAGCGAGTTTCTCAAGGCAATTCTTAAAGCTACTTTAAATCTCTCAGTGAGTGACTGGAACGATGGCTACTCCAAGTAGTAAAAATAAGTGTCTCTAAATCAAGTGGACAAGCATTGCAAAGACAAACAGGGCATTTTCCTGGTGCTGGTGAGAATTTTTTAAGGCTTCGGAAAGAACACTGTCCGAGTCTTTTATCTGCACTCACTGGCTCACCCAGCACTGGAAGGCAGAAGGGAATTGCAATTTCCATCAACTCCTCATGACAATTCATCAAAACAATCTTTTGCTTGGCAATTATTTAATACGAAGTGAGGAAATATCTAATAGACACTGGCACCACAAAGTTACACTACTGAGAATTACTTCCTACTTTCCCAGCATGTTTGAAAAATCATTCTTTCATTCCTCAGATAAAACCGTAAGATTCTTGTGAAAACAGGAGCTCTGTCCTGAGCCTATTTTTCCCAGTGCACAATAAAACAAATACATCATGAATGAAATAATAGAAGTGCCACATATTTTAAGAGGCTGCTATGATGCAGATTTAAAAGGACAGTTGATTTCCCTAAATCACTGTTCCTGTCTAGAATCTGTGTAACAACGGTATCTCTACAAACAGAATAAAATAAAAGAACAAACAAACCTCCCAACTCATTATAACATATTTCAGCCTGGATGTTACAGGAAAGAAAATCTGATGTTACTGATCTGTTCCAAAGGCTAAACCGTTCTACAAACAGCCTGTAATGCTAAGCTCACAGATCTGTAATTTAAAGAAATAACATTCATGAACGTAGTTTATTGAACTATAACATACCATAACTTCGTATTCTGGTCCCAGCAGGTTTTCCCACTTGGATTTCAGCTCATGTGCTGGAGGGAGTGGGACTCTTCCTAAGTACAAAAGCGAATGTTAAATTTACAAGCGCATTGTACATTCAGAAGTACATTTACTTCTAAATACTTCAATAAAAATTCAGTGTAAATAAAAGATTAGAGGGAGTAATCCCCCAAAGGGAAGTGCATTAAGCTGAGTCTATCAAACAGTGCAAATCAAAAATGTCTTTCTTAGGAAAACAATGCAAAATGTCAGCTCCTGCTAACGTGTGATTTATTCAGCTGAGAAGCAGAAGAGGTGATGCTTGATGATGAGATGCGAGTTCTGTACCGTACAGCGCTGTAAATAAATCATTCTTTCGGGCTGCAAAACCAAATTTCACACGACTTCATAATTTGTTGCTACAAAACCGCTTTGCCACTCGGGGAAACATCATCTCCCACCCAAATGAACCCCCTCAAGAAGTAAAACACCTGACAAGATATTGCTGCTATCGAGGGGCTGTGTCAGCACAATGCAGGCACAGACTTTATTTATACATTTGGCAGGTATAAAGGCTTGTCTACTTTAATTAGGCCAGTAAGTAACATGAGCTTTAATATAAGCCCCAGTTCTAAACCAGTCTTCCGTGGGAACTTGGCTATCTTGACATTTATATCTTTTCAGCTTTCTTACTTATGCAACCAAGGCAGTATTACAGTCATGTAAGACAATTTGACAGAGCTAGACAGCAGAAAATGACTGGCTGCCCTGCGTTTGACCTCATCCAGAAGCTCAGCTCACATATAAAGTTCCAGGCCAGAGCAACGTGGAACTGGTAAGAATCAAACTCTACAGCAAATTCCACCCAGCAGCTACAGCAGCAGCGACTGGGGGCTGAATTACCAAAACCTGGGTTTTTTTACCCCCACCAGATGACTGCAATAGTTTGTCAGATGTCTAGACAAGGCACAGACCACTCGCTATTGCTGATGCGTCGCCCTGAAATTTGGAATGTAAATCACAGGCTCACATTTTGCACACAAACCAGGGAGGAAAATACCTCAAGGGGGGAATTTAGAAGTCTACCTACCAGCAAAATCCCACGCAAATGGCATGTCAAGCTGCCTCTGCTTTTCAACACCTTCGTCCACTGCAAAGGTGAAGCTCTGCCATCCAATCCTCGTTACATCAGGTTGTAAATTTGAAGTTTTCCACCCATTAAAACCAAAGATTTAACTTCTACAACACAACCCATCACTGTATCTCCCCTGCACACTCTCATTCATGCCAGAAAGGCAAATTCTGTGTGATTCTGAGAAACCACAACCCTTAGAGCCTAACAACTGAGATTTCACTTGGAAATATCCAGAGCATCTTTAATCTGTAGGCTCAAAGAGAGGCAGATATTTCAGAATTCCAGCAATCCTGATAGCTATTTTCTGCTACCAAAAGACACCCTACCAAGATTAAAAACTTGCGTTTGTAAATACAGCCCACAGTCCTTTCTGAAACAAATTATCTCCTTTAAAAAAAAAAAGAGGAGACAAATTGTCCTGAAATTCTTTCCTTCGCTGATATTTAATTAAAGTTTCTAATGTGAGCCTTGTTATCAAGCACAGGCTGATCACTATCTTTACTTTCCAACTGTAGCAAAACCAGAACACCAGCGCATTCCTCTGCTCCTTCTCTTTGCAGAAACACACAGGGACAGAAATTCCTTGGTCTGTTTTTCTGCTCTTACAAAGTTACAACAGCAGGAACACACAGGCCCTAAGCACCTGCAATCCCCTGTGCAGCCAAATATAGATTTTAAGGTTCACCAGGAGTCATGAATCTCAGGGTCAAGCCCGAAGTGCACAGTGTAAGCTGTGTTCAGCTGGCTGAATACAGATTTTTTTGTCACTTCCAAAACACATTACCAAAATCTATGGGTTGTTCAGAGCAGGTGCTGATGCAGGTCTGCATTTGAAGTTTTCCCCTTTCTTTCTCTCAAACACACTTTGAAGTCTTTGCTCGTAACTTCCTTGGAACTGTGGAAATGTTGGCTGAAGGGATTTGGATTGAATATATTCAATTCCAATGGTATCACTCAATTCGCTTACAATGTTCCTTTTTCCCCAAACAGCTTTTTCCACATGGCAGCTAATAGGAAGTTTCTTTCTAGTCTCTCATCCAGCTGAATTTCTCATGAGCTGACATATGTACCATGTCTTTTATAATGTGCAAGGCTCTGGGGAAAGAAAAAAAACCCCAAAAACATTTCCCAGGGACAGCTTTCATTAGCAACAACTTTCAGCATATTTAGTCTGCCCTTCTGACTGCTCTTCCACGCAGTTTTTCATTTCTGATTAACAACCACCAAGAATAAATCACAAACGCATTGTAAAAATGCTATTTTCTGGTGAAAATTGGGATCTTCTCTTCTTGCAACTTCCCCCTGGTTTCACCAAGTTACTACACAGGAACTTTTACTGGGCTCCAGTGCCCTTCATTAATGTCCTACCTTTACCTGCCCTACTGCTGGATCTGTTTCCCCAGAAATCTTTAAGCTCCTGACTCACATCACTGTATATTTGGGTTCTGAATACTCCTGCGAGGCAAGAGAAAGCAGCTCTGCCCAGTCTGCAGCCTTGTTAATTAAGCTAATTGCCTCTGCCTCATGCACGTTGCATCCTAAACCATGTTGCCTTTGTAACACAACTACTTAAGCACGATCATACCTGGACAGAATTACTCTTTAACACCTCCCCAGGAAACACAATTTAATAACAATTTCACACAACTGGGTTTAAAGGGAAGTAATACACATTTCATAAAACATAACTTTGACATTAAACTTCTAAAAGCATTCCCAGAGTTCAATCAGAGCCTTAAATTAGCAGTGTTTGCTTTAGCACCGTTATAATGACGCGCCCATCACCACGTCCAAAATAAGCACCTATCTTTGGAATTGAACTCGGTAATTAAATTCTATTCCAAGGTGAAATCTTATACAAGGTATTTCTGCAGGAGTAAAATTTGCAAGTAAGTATTTCAACTTTTTAACAGAGAGGCACACACACAATTTAGAGTTGCACACAGCTTTTGCAGAACATTGTAACTAAAGGTTTTACACAGTGAAAAGCACAGTTTAATCAAGCAGTGGGAGTTGCTTCCCACTGCATTAAATGCTCGTTACTCACTTCCAAAGCCATGCCCATGGCACTTTCCTGCTGGCCAAGGAGGATCAGCACAGCTGATGGCAACAAGGGCAGCAGCCAAACGCAAAGAAACAGCACCTTCAGTGCTTAAATGGTGCTTCCAAGACCCACTGTGCACACGAACACATTATCCTGTATTCTCCAAGGTCAGGGGAGCTCGGATACATGGGAGAATAGGAAAATCTTGCAGCACAGGCGCTACATGATGCTCTGGGGAATGAAATGCAGCTCCACCACACTGGCCCTGCAAGGAACCACCAAGAGGCCTTGAGACTTCACAGAGTCTGTTACCTTCAGCGCAGGCAAAAGCCATTTTAGTTCCCAGAATAAGCTGATCCCAGCACTGCTACATTTGCACAGCACTAGGTATTAGGTAACAAATCCCTCAGAGAGTTCTTCCAACCATCAGTGGTCAGGAGTTGATTACAGAGATATTGTTCACTTCAGCAGCAGAAGAAAATACTTTATTCATAGGAAGCTCCACAGTGAAAAAGGACTGGGTAAGTCACACAAGACAGCATGTGTTGCTCTTTTCTAGCCTCTGCCACAGCAAGTGTAAATCCTTCTGGCTCTTCTGCCCCTAAATACCTCCTGCTGCTAAGTCCTACAGTTATCAGTCCTTTGTAACTACAAATCAATATGTGCTTCCCTATTCAAACAGCTAAAACAAAGCTTTGATAACCTCAAATCCCAGCTACTCAACTGCCTCCGTTCTGGCTTCCTATTTCTGGGAACATGCAAAAGTCACAACAAAGGATGTCTGGTTACAAGGCTTGGACAGAAAAGTAAACCAGAATGGAATATAGGAACTGCTACATTTCTCTCGTTTCCAGGTTGTCTTTAATACTGACAGATCTTCAACAATCACAGCAAAATTGTTATTCATTGACAGCCGTAATTTAGAATCCTCCATTACATCTACATATCTCAGAAACTACAAGGCATAAGGATAATTTATGCTGACTTTAACACAAGCTGTATAAATTCAATCAGAAGTTCCTGTAGGAGAGCCCAGAAATCTGTAGGGGAATTGAAGTGTGCCTTCTGGAAAGACCTCCAACCTTGACTCCAGAGCCAGCTAAAACCCAAAGCAACCCGTGCCTTTGTGACCTGTCCCTGTCTGATTGCCTTTCCTGTTAAAAACTTGCCTAGTTTGAACTCCAGCTATCAGCTTTTCACACCTAAGACACAAGTTCTGACCAAGTTACTGCAGTGCCAAAAGAGGAAACTGCAACAAATGGGCATCAGAGATGTTGTACAGCAACCCAGAATGTTGTGGAAATAGCCTGCAAGAGTCTAAGACCTGTGAGGGAAAGGTCAAAGAATCATTAAGGCTGGAAAAGACCGCTAAGATCACTGAGTCCAGCTATTAAGATGGGTATCACTGAGGTAACACTGGATCAGGAAATCAACAGGAACTCCCAGGAGTTCCATCTGCTGGTGCTGCTCACCCTTGGTTCAGGGCCCCGGTAGCAGAGGAGGATGAACAAATCTTCTGTCTCAGATAATTGCAGGCAGGACACCTCAGGTCCTCAGAGCACGACCAGGACAAAAAGAGGAATCGCCGAGCTGGAGAATTTCAGCTTTACAGAACTCATGAACTGAAGGGCTGCACCTCCACTGTCTATAACCTTAAAAAAAAAACCCTCCCAAAACAGAGATCACTACTGATTGGAAAAGAGCGAATTGTATGCAAGGAGAAAAATCCAGAGAAATACAGGCTCTGATATCTTGAGATGCTCCCTCTTGGGATAAGACACAAATGGTAAGAAGACAAATCAGGCCCAGTCAATACAGATTTGCCAGACGACTGAACAACCTGGCTGCAAGAAGATGATGTGGATGAAGATGAAGATGTAATATACCTCAACTTTACTCAGCTTTTTAATCTCAATATTGACACCATTTACATCAGCATTCCCCTTTGGAAAGTGAGGAAGCACAGGTTTGAGGACAGCTAAATAGGCTGAAAACCAGATGGAGCACAGGGATCAAAGACAGCACTAATGAATGGCTTGACAGCCACTTATGAGAGAGGAAAATTATGAGACAAGACAGTCAATTATCAGAAGAACACCTACAGGGGCTGATGTGTCTTTGTCAATGACACAGAATGCATTTTTTGGGGACAGGGTGGAGTGGAAGAGTTGATAGATCCAACAGGTAGAGCTTTAATTCAACAGGTATTACAGGGCAAAAGATGACGTTGGAGTAAGCCATGACAGCCCATCAGTACTGAAAATGGATTAAAGATAATAGTCTTTAATCAGGCTCAGAAGGGACACTGCAAGATATCCTCTCTACCTGCTTTATGCAGACTCTGCTGCTTCTCATTTTGGAGATTATCCTTCTGTTCTTGTTTTCCCTCATTCTTAGTGTCCACAGTAACTTCAGTACCTACATTTCCAGGGGACAGAAAGACAGGAACAATTGGCTGCATTGTGAGAACAGATGAAAACACCCAAATCATATGCTGCAAAACATAGGAAGTTAGTAGCATCATCACATTAATTTTGGTTTTTTTTTTTTTTTTTTTTGAGAGGGTGATTACACAGGAGTAATGAGTCTCTCATTTTTGTTTCTTTCCATTCCCCCTTCAGCACCTCATTTTCTACAGTGTGCCTTTAAAAACCAAGGATCACATGGTATGTTAAATGAAGTAATTGCAAAATGAGTGAAAAATAAGACCAGTTGCTGGTGGAAAAAAAAAGGATTACCTCTCTCTGAAGGTCCTTCTTCAGAAACAGTCAAGGAAGGTTTCCTTCTAAGCAAAGTAAGACGTACAGTCTGCCCCGTGTTTCTCAAGACTTCTACCACTTCTTGGTTGGTATAATCCTGAATATTGACTCCATCAACCTAAATCAAGAGAATTCTATCAAATAACAGTCTTTGGGTTCCATTCTTAGGCAATGTTGTGTAGTACCATACGCTGTAAGTAACAGCCACATTATTTTGTGCAGGAATTTCAGAGTTATTCTCCCAAGACAGCAGTATTTGCAAAACAATCTCATTAAATCAGTTACATTTCACTAATGAGATAATATTTTCAAAATGCATTTTAAAAGGAAACACAGCAGTAATTTCTTTTGCCTTCACGAGGGACCTACAAAACAGAATTTACTAATCTGATACAAGTATGTGCAGATTTTTCCTTATTTTGCCTACAAAACCCAGTTTGACAAGGATTGTGGATGAAGCTCCCCAGCAGGTTAGTGAACCCAGAACTCTGTTCAGTTCATTATCACTGTTAGTTTCCTGTGGATTTCCAACATGCCCCACACAAGCCTATACACAACTGTGTGTTGAATCCCCTCTGAACAGCCCAATTCTTACATTTTCAGGTATTTTAATTTACACCCAAAATACTCTGTTCACCCCACTGTCAGATCACACATCAATAGGGGCTTTTCCTGCAGAGAAAAGGTTGTATCAATTTTTGCTCTCACAAAGAAGGAGCTGACTTTGGATGGTCTGGCATAACATGTATTTTAAAAGTAATTTAAACTCGTATCTCCATAAATATTCTCTCTTAAAACAGAAAGAGTGTGTAATTCCTTCCTGCTTGCACTGTGAAGGCAAAATTGGCTATTATTCAAGTCACTGTTATTCAAGGGTTTTTTTCATTTTTCTACACATAAAGCTTGTGTTTTTAAACGTAAATTGTGACCATTAACATGTTGATTGCACCCACACTCCACAGCCATTAAGGACCCCGAACAATGTGCACAAACATCTTGCACGATCTTAACCATCCTCAAATCACATTCAATTCAAGTAGAAGTTAATGCTGCTCATCTTTACTTCAGGCCAAAAGCCAAGATTCTCCACTCTAAAACACTTTAATCCAAATGCTTGTCTCTTTCATAGTTAACTACTATTTACTGTTACTTTGAATATAAAATAATACTTTAACCATGGCAAGCCAAAGCTCATTTCTGTCACAAATCTACCTAAACAAATACAAACTGCCAAATTATTTCTTCTGCAAAGCAGAGGCGGTTTAATTAATTTTAGAAAATCTTTACTATGTTGTTCTTTTAACAGAGATGTGAGACGTTATTAGTTCTACAGCAACATATAAGCTGAGCATTTTACTTACAGCAACAATTTTGTCATGGACATGAATTTGGCCATTGTGGTCAGCAGCACTACCAGGTATTACATTTTTCACGAAAATCCCTGAAGGTTCTGTTGGGAAGGAAGAGAAACAAATTACTGCATTAGTCCAATTTGTTTCTTTTCTTATTAAGATTTTTAATTCCAGCCTTTTTCACACGCTTCCTTCTGTCTAAAAACTAATGGTGCTGTAAACCACCAATATTTGCCCCTCACACAACTTGACACAGAATGACTGGGGATCTCTGGTGGAAAAACCATCACTGACACAACCACCTGTACACTGACTTCAAAATTTATGCCTTAAAATGGCTCACAAAGGCCACCTCCTTCATGGATTCATCCTTGGGCTTACCCAGGCTTTAAAGCACAATCACTTAAATCCATGCTGCATTTGACTTCAATAGGACTAACTAAGCTAAAAGTAAAGTACGTGCTTAAGGACTTTGATCAGGACTTCAATCATCTTACAGCTAAAGAATTTAGTACTTTAAATCTTAATGAAACAGGATTTTTCTGTTTAAAAAGAAGAGAAACATGGAAATCAGAAAAGCTGTCCTCTGTCGTGTTTGAGGTTTGATTATTAATTCTAATTAGAACAGGGAAATAAAAACAAAACAATAAACCCTGAAACAGTAACATTTCCACAAACTCAAGCTAAAATGCTGATTTTTAGTTCTAGTGAATCTTGACACTTCATCCATCCTTTTCTGGATGAATGAAACCTGCCCAACATGGTTTGTCCAAGCTCAGCAAATCCACCTTTTGCCCTTACCTGACACAGGTCCCTCCTCGGTTCCCTGCCCTGATCTGGGATTCCTGCCTGACACAAGAGGATCCCCGGGGAACAAAGAGGCTGGAGAGCAACCCCAGCTGCGCCACATTCCCAGAATATTTCCTTGACTCCCACAGGGAAAGGGAGGGATAAAAAGCACTACTCCCTTTGTGTAAAACCAGATATTCACTTGGGGCAATTTTAAAGACGTTATGATTTGTGCAACTCGGTAAGTTAACAGCTCTAATTTAAAGAGAACTGAGGGGAAAAAAAAAACCCTGATTCCATGTCCACATATCTACAAGTAGGAGTTACCCTTTATTGACTGTGGGGAAAGTGGCTATGTGAGAAGTCTCTGTTCTGGATTTTACTAAACCCTGTAGAACTCACCCTCATCACATGTGCCAGCATATCCAACAATTGTTATCCCCAGGCTTTGCCCGTTCTTTTTCACAAGTTCAACGTCATAGGTATCAAAAAGGTTGGTATTATCCTACAAATAAAGGACAAGACAGGAAAAAAAAATTCTTCTTTTAAGTTCTTTCCTAATACTTTCTCACATACCTGTCAAGAGTTATAATTCACATATTTTATTCAAAGGTTTCCATTAGACTGCTCAGGGCCCGTTTCCCTTTGGATTCCACTGCTGCTTGGTGTAATTACAAACTTCCCAATCGATCCCTCAAGACAAAAACTACCCCTTCAGGATTTCTTCTCTCCCTTTAACATGTTAGTCTTATGATCCTGTTAAGATTTGAACACCACCAAACCGCAAGGAGCACTGGAAACCTCCGGGTAACCCAAGGCAAGGGGAAGCAAAAGACTCATTAGTTTGCATGCAGATAAAATGATATTTTAAGACCTAACAGAGGATTCATTTGTAAATGCAATGCAAACTCAATTATAAAGTCCCTACAAAGATGCCTCTGGATGTCTGTGCAACTCTCCTCTGACCAGCAAAAATCAAAACTGAGTTCAAACAGGGAACAGTAAAGACACTGGGGAGACCAAAGAGAAAAACAATCAAGCACATAAATCTGGGATTGCAAGGGATAAATTCAAATACATAGAGTTGTTTGTTTTCAGTAATCAGATACAGTCCAATGAGATCAAAAAGAGGATGATGAGAGTAAGGTCTGTTAAAGTCATGAAATCGAGAGGGGATACCGTCACTGCCAACAGCAAAAAATGGAACGGGAAGATGGAAAACATTTAAGTGAGTGAAAAAGAAGTTTAATCAAATGCTTGCCAAGTATCAGCTTTGGAAGGACCCATATTAAAAGCAGGGCAGTTATAGCCCTACCTATTTCACTTTTCAATGAAAGAGAAATCGATGGGCAGCTATCTCGTTACCACACACACCTCCCTCCACCAGCACAGTCATTAAGCTCATTAAATGCCTCTCAACTCCCTCACTCCGTAAGAGGCTGATGGAGATGAAGATAAGTTTTGATGCTGTCACTTATCTGCAGTAAACAAGTCTATAGCAACACGTGAAATGGAGCTGTGGCCTTGAGTGTCCTGCTGTGGCGACAAACAAAAGCTCCTCAGAGTCAGTGCCCTAAAGTAAAACACGACAAGTGGAGTCTGGAAAAATCAAAGTGCAAACTCCTAAAAGCAGTCGGCACAAGCAGGCTGCTAATATTGCTGTCAGTATCTTGCAGAGCACAGATAATATGGTTGTTTTCTTGTGCCCATGCACAGACAGAAAATAAAATATTAAAACTGAAAATAACTAAGCATCTATTAAAAAAAAAGGAAAATACTTGCTACTCCAAAGCTCACAGCTGTTGAAAGTACTCAGAAATCAGAGAGAAATTACGGCAGAAGAAAGAAGCTCTGTTGTCCATCAGACACAAATTGAAAGGTGAATCACCGAAATCATCATTAAATTAATAAATACATTCAGATTAGCCCCTAATCTTGTTTTCAGCAAATCTCTCCCAGCACCAGGAAGATTCTTCAAATCTACATATGAAGGCACTATTTAGTCCTGAAAACATTAAATTACGTTCAGAAAGAAGCAGATGAAATTGCAAAATGATTTTTTACTCCTCTAAATTACATGGAGGAGAAAACACGGAGGACACTGGAAAGTCATCCAGAAGGACTAACACTGTCCAAAGTCTGCAGCATCTACTGTGCTCTGGGACAATTAGTTACAGCAGGAAGAGAGAAAACCATTACTTTGGAGAGGAAACAGAATTAGCCCCATGTTATTTTTCCCCTAATATGGAAAATATGATCCAGTCAGAAAAGAAGTGCCTCCTAACGATGCTGATTCTCTCAGAAAACCTTTTTTAGAGTATTGGACAAGCTCACCTTCAAGACTCCAACCTTATACACAAAAATCACTCACATTTCCTACTACACCCACCCCTCCTGGGAGAAGAGGAGCTTGAGAAAGCCCCAAAATATTGAACTGACACCTTCAGTTTTCCAGAGATGCAAGACACAAAGCTACTGGCTGCCTTTGCAGCGGCTGTGCCCAGTAAGAAAAAAGGTGAATTTATAATAAATATGACTTCTATTCTGACCTTTAAAACTGGCACTTAAAAAAAAAAACCTCTCTCCACTCATATTCAAGAAACTAAACAAGAAAGAAAAGGCTACTCAGATTCTACACCTAAATCGAAGCAGCACAGTGGTAGCAGATGGTACACAAGCACAGCTTTGTTTATGTTTCGAGACCTACTGTACACTTAGTGTAGCATTTGTTGATTTTAATTACTCAAAACTGAAAAGAATGACTTCAAAAACAAGAGACTTTGATATGACCATGATAAGATTTGCTAAAACAAGTTTCAAAATTTTTAGATATATTTCCTATCACAGACAGTAGCGTAGACTATGAAAACATTGCACTTATGTTTCATAAGAAGACGATTGTGCTGAATAATTCTGGTGCGGCCACGGCGCTCTGGATTTCAGAGCAGGGAAACCCACGGTCCAGTTTGAAATCCACTTACAAATGATTGATTAGCAAAAATGTAATGAGCTAAGAAGGAGAACGAAAAGTACCACTTATCGATAATGTTTATGGTCTTGGTAATTAAATTACCCACTCTGAAATAAATTCTGAAAAAGCTGGTCATTCCAATCCCAAGATTATAGGTATTAATAAGATACAGGAAAAAGGGGAAAATTATAGAAGGCAGAGCTATAATAATGACCACTTAAATACAAGCACATGATATCTGGAAACTCAAGCGAGAAGAAGCACTTTAGGCCTCAGGAACACCCTGTCCTCTCCTTCCTTTCTCATCACGAGCCACAAACATCCTTAAAAGTGTCATAAGGAAGCACCAGGTACTCACATTTCCATTTTGAAGGGAAGGTAATGTGCTGACAGGCCAGCTCACAGGGGCTGGTGGAGCCTCCATGACTTCACACTTGGGGTCTCTTGCAACGATCATCCGAACAGAATTCCCACAGTTTCTCAGCACTTGGGCAACCTGCTCACTGGTCATTCCTTGCACATTGGTCCCTCCAATCTGTAAGATGTGATCTCCTGTCCGGAGTCTCCCGTCCTTCAAATATAAATAAAATTGGAAAAAAAAACGTTTCCAGTCTATTACATGAATTATCTGTTCCATTACAAAACTGAAACTGTGTATGAGCATCTTCATGGCCATGAGAAGCAATGTGAGAAAACACCAGAAAATTGACCACTGTGGCAACATACTAAACAATTCAAGGATTCATTTGCTCAATCACACACTGTTTTTTCCACTGTTTTGCTCATCTAAGAGAAAACAGCAACAATGTTTTATAATCTCACAGATTGTTGTGCATTGCTGTTTCATTGAATACTCCTCACAGGACAGGAGATAGAATAAAAGCACAGCATTTTGATTTAGGACTTTTATTTAAGAGGGTTTTTTTCCCTAATACTTCTCTATTATTCTGGCACTTTTTTTCTCATATGACTTAACTCCAACTCAAGTGAGTAAATCCACTTCAGGTAACAAGACTCCACAAGAACCATTTTTTACCTGATAATTATGATTCATGACCTACATCATCATCATTTCTAGTATAAGCAAGTATTCCTAGGACCAAACCCTCAGCTGCTATTGATCAGCACAGCTCCACCACCTTTGGTGCATTGATTTATACAGCAATCACAGAGCCATTCCCAGAACCAACTCAAACTCATTTACAAACTCATCCAATTTTAACATGTATATACATCATTATTTCACATGTTCTTAATGATGTCCTCATTCAGCTGAGAATGATGTGGTGAGTCCTTAACTTACGTGCTTCACTGGTAGCCAAAACACTTTATTCCTTACAGCAAAACAGGTGTTAGACAGTAATTAAGAAATACTCATTTATACACGACAGGTTCAGAGGGAGAGAGTCAAGCTAAAGCCAACATTTTCCAGTAAAGCTCTCCAAATTTCCAGTTATTTCTATCCCATACCAGAAGAAGTACTTTAGCCTCTCTGTCTCTATGGCTTCCAGTCCTCAAATATGGTAACTCATGGTGATGAAATTCACGTTGAAAATCAAAATCTGTTCTGCTCCTGAATGCAGCAACTCTTGGCACCAGGTTCTTAATAACGAGCAATTAAAGGCAGCAAACTGTGGGTCCCTTCCGACTCTCTATCTGTGAACCTCTGAACTTCAAAAGGTACCAGGAACTTCAAAAGCCTTTGCATGAAAACTGTCTCCTTGCACTGGTCAGACTGTGAGGCAGGGATCAAACCCCCTGGAAAATGAAACCCACTAAACCCAGGCCGTTTTCAATCTCTGAACTGAATCTTGCAATGCAATGACATCAATAGGGCAGATCCTCCTGCCTGACAGTTCATTTGGAGAGTCTGGCCCTATAGATGTTGCCAAATGTGCCAAATTCTAGAGAGTACTTTTCCTCGACCAGACTGACCGAAAGCTGAAACTATAAGTATTGAAAATATCAGGCAATTTTTCAGAATTTCTGTGTGTTCAACAATGTTACAAAAGCTGAAGCATGTCTGAGAAACAACTTAATTTATATCAGGTGCCGACTTCCTCCTCAATCATACCTTCAACAGATTTATTTATGAAGTAGATGCTGGCATTCAGACTTTGATGCTATCAGCTGCCTTTTGTTTAAGTGTATTAGTTTATTTTAAGACTGTCAAAACCGGTTAATTATACTTTACAATCAAACAAGAAGTGACATAATATAACAAATTACCCGATCTGCTAATCCCCCAGGAACAATTGTTCTTACAACTACTCCACTCGACTTTCCTCCTACAATTCCAAAGCCTAATCCCGAACCATCGTTAATCAGCTCAACGTCTTCAATGTGGCCCCAGTGAATCTGCAATTAATAAAAACGGGAGATTTTAATTTGCGTCGATCATTAATGTTTCTCACTTTCACACGCAGCAAGAATGACGAGAATTAATCAGAGCAATTTTCTGTCTCTTCCCCACATACTGGGGATCTGTGGGATTTCGTTCACTCAGGCCCATTTCCTTATAAATACGCAGTGGGATTTCTCATCTGTTTTTAAACACGCATTTTGTCCTTCTCTTTCAGGATAACAGGATGCTAGGGAAAAAAAGCTCCACTAAGAAAAAAAAGCAATTTTGAGGTTTTCCTGCCAAAATGAAAACTATCCTTTCAGTTTTTTCATACATCAAGACCGCTGCAAACAAGAGGGGAAAACAGGGGGCAAGGAGCTTGCACTGGCCTGGTTTTCCCTTAGCCTTGCCCAAATTCTTATTTCTGTTATTTCACTCACACACACTCTGAACACACCACCAGTAAGGAATTAATAGCGCAGCATAATATTCTGCCATACTGAATTGGAAGCAAATTTTCCAAGCTACACTGTACCATGACCTTATGTTCTACAAGACAATCTGAAAATAACAAAGCTGTTAAGCAACCCAAACCCAGCCAATGTTTCTGTCAGATTAATCTCTCAGAGAAACCAAAATGGAGCAGAGTAGGCAGATTTAAGTCTTCTGTTAATAAAGGATTTATTAGCACACTGAAAATCTTTGCCAAAGCCAGTTAAATATCATAAAAGAAGTTTAAGGACCCCCTGTAGAGATATATATTTGTATTTTATTTTGTTAGTCTGTTCAGTACAGATCTTTCAATGAAAAAGCCATTAAAGTTTAATTCTTTAAAATTTTCAGTGCAATAAACAATATTGATTAGCCACTAAAACCTTCAGATTTCACTACCCCTGTAATAATCATGAGGGAAATAATTACCTAGAATAAGGCAAAACGCTGCTCTTAAGCAAATTTCCCATCAAAATCTACTGGCACAACGAATGAAGATTCCAATATTGCAAACCCTGGGTTTAGGTGTGCAGCTTCACCAAATCCAGTGGAATTTGACCCACCCAGACCAGAAGGGTGGAAGGCAGATGGAAGTTGAGCCCTCCTTTATTACATGTCCCAGTGACAAGCTCTCCTTTGTCAGGGAAACAAAAGGGTCCCCAACCAACGAAATGTGCAGATAAATTAAACCCCTGATAAACAAACAAGGGTTGAGAGGTAATTTTTGGTATTTTTTTTTTAGGCTTTTTGGTTTGAGCAGTGCAAGTTTAAATTGGTTGGGATATTTCAAGCAGCGCTCATGACAGGTTATGTTTACTCTCTTTTAAGATGTAATCAGAGCATCTTTAATTGCTGAGCACAAGTAGGTTTCAGCTGAATATACTCATAAAATGCTTTACCCAGCCTAAACTGAACAGACCCTGCTGCTAAGAATATGTTGATCTACCAAAGCTTCTGCTACCCCATAAAAACCCAGGATCTATTTCATAACAACTCCACGCAGCTCTGCGATGGAAGGCTCACCCTTCTTGCACGGTGAGTCTAAACGAAATGTCATCACATATAAAATCTGATTAAAGCAAAAAAAAAATAAAATAAAAAATCCCTGCATGTAAAACTCGTTACCACAAACGCTTAAGAGCCACGGAAAAAAATGATCCAGCACAGTTCAAAAGCTGATTTGGACAGTGTTACAACAACTCACGGTCTCAGGTGGATTTCCATCACTGAGTAAGGCAGCTGAAGCTCTGCTGTTCCCTTGAACCGGCTCCCTGGCCACAACCAGATGCAGGGATCCTGTGGCTTGCTGGAGGAGGGCAATGGCGTGCTGATGGGAAATGTTCTGATCCAATGGGGTGCAATTAATGGCCAGTATGTGGTCATTTTCCTTCAGTCTTTGATCCCTTAACAAAACATTGAAAGCAATTTTTTTTTTTTTTAATGCAGCAGAGTGACTTCGCACCAGGCTGGTGTAATTTAAATGTGAACACACAAAATAAACATTTAACCTTGCAGGACTAGGTATGTATTTCAAAAATCTGCTTGTTAGGCTGCCTTCACCGAATTCCAAACTACATGCAATCCACGCTGTACTGAACCGCCCTGACACATTTTGTTCCAGCTTTATCATGTTACAAAAATCTGCTCAATTTTTTACTTTGCTTCTCTTCAGAATTTAATTGAATTTCCCTCATTCAATACCATTGAACTACACAGCAGAAAAAAAAAATGTTTGTAGTTACACAATAAACCAGGAACTATTGTTCATTATGCTTAACACTACATGATACCAAGTGTACCCACAACTCGGGCTTTGATATTGTTTCATTATTTAATCTAAAGATCAATGAGCCGCACATTTATATTTGACTTAAAATTTATAGCATTTATAGCTTCAGACATGAAACTTTCCTCATGCAATACACAGTTCAGTTGCTACCTTGAGATAATATAAATTTCACAGCTAATTCACCCCAGTGATGAATTTAGATTTGTGACAAGAGAGAAACCATCACTCATCTCCTTTGTTAAATATTCATTCCGAGCACGAGACCAAACTGTTACATAGACAGACACTGCCTTCAAAGCTCTGTAGGAATCCAAAAAAAGTCTCCAGGAGATCTTGTCTCAGAAGCAGAATGGGAAGCATGCTGGGGAAATTTATAAACTCCCAAACAATATCACTGCACATCTTAACTAAGGCATTTGAAACTTCCTTTTTATCACGCCATGTTTAAGATGTTTCCCAGAAATCACTTTCTCCGAGCACTAACCATATTTTAGATTCTCTCATCAAAGAAAGTGAGCAGCAGGTCATCAAATCCTAAAGTGAGATATTCGCCCTCCTTTTGACATCCGGATCAGTCCATCTGTCTCCACTTTGAAAGAGCCTTAATATGCTTTTCTTTAAGTGTTCTCTGGTGTGTTCTCTGTGGGCCCATCGCCATTATCATTCCAACCTCTCCCCACTCTTTTTGTCATCCTGTGTTGGCACTTCCTGACATGTGTTATTTAAAAAGTGACACCAATGACTTGAAATCTAGACACATTTTCTTGAAACATAATTCCGAGCACTGCATTTGTCTCATGCCAGCTCTTGTGGTTTTACAATCGCATTTTATTTTTAAAGGATTGCTCTGCCTTTTGTTGTTGGGTGAAAACCCACAGACAATACAGGAAGAAACTGCCTGAAGCCTTGATTCTATGATGACATCTGTGCAGGGATCTGTCGGGAGGAGTGGATCTAAATTTACACAGGAAACAAACAGTAAACCCAACTATAAATAGGGTATTGTCAGAGGCACATAAATAAAGGAACAAGGGGGGGAAGAATTCAACAATGCATAAAAATTAAAATGGAATCTCATTTTTATTTTCCTTGTATTCTTTTCTGAGGTTTTCTTTGGGGTTTTTTTGGGGTTTGTTTTTTTTAATCAGTACTCACGATTCTCCAAAGTGAGTCATGATTTCTGGAAATTCCATTTACGAAAGGCTCGGATATTTAAAACTCATCTGAAAATCTGATCCTCAAAACATGACTCCCTTCAGTTGAAAAGCCAGAATTCAAGATACCACCAAGAAAACATCCCACCAGATAACCCAGACAAACATGTTATTTTGATACAGTTTTCAATGTGAATGCCACGACTTTTCCCTTCATGGAAAATACGATTTCCTATAAAGATCTCACCTGTCAGCAATGCTTCCTGGCTGCACTTCCTTAACAAAGATACCAACTTCTCCCAAGCTGGGATTTTTAAGGGCAACCACACTAAATCCAAGACCTCCAACAGAAGGTTTATCGATCTTTATCGATTCTATTTGTCTTCCCTAATAAAAGAGAAAATAAAACAATTCACTAATTTTTAACGCAATCGAATGAGCCGGTTCAAAATTTATGAACACTGGGAGAATTATTCTCCTCCTAAGACCAAACAAAGGCAAAATACCGAATATGTTATTTCTATAAAAGCTCCTCCATTTATTATTTTTAATATTGGATATGCAAGCACTCTGAGGTTCTGAAACCTCGGGGAATTTAAGAGCTGCTTTCACACTTCATTCACATTATGAGATGAATTCCAAACTGGATGAAAACTATGAACGAAGTGCTGTCTAGAGCAGTATATTTGGGATTTCTGGAAATGCTGTACAGCTAAACTAAATTACTTGTCTTTTGGCTCCCCTTGCTTTTAACGCTGAATTTTAGCTGTGCACTCAAAAGACTGCAGCTTTTAAATAAAGAAATTAATTTCCTTCCCCTCCCTGCAACCTCATCCTTAACTCTAAAAAAAAGTTTGTTTTTGCAACTGCCTGTTTTTCAGTCCTAAAACAAGATTTCTGGGACTGTTTACTGGGAAATGTTACTCTATCACAGCTGCTTAATCCAAAATAACGTGCAGCCTTTACTGCTAAATCTTTTATCTGATGAGTCAAAGACACACTAATGAGAAGGGTTATGCTCAAAATATTACAGCTACATTAAGGTAGTCAATTAGCAACAGTTACTTAATAGAGAAAGGCATGACTAACCAATTAAATTAATGGTTGAAAGTAACACAGAACAATACATTTG
Source organism: Pitta sordida (assembly GCA_013390025.1). Lineage (NCBI taxonomy): Eukaryota > Metazoa > Chordata > Aves > Passeriformes > Pittidae > Pitta > Pitta sordida. Next base: position 173,953 of record WEKX01020268.1, read on the forward strand.
TGGTATAAATGTCAATCCCATGTGGGTGGATGTCTGCACCTGTACAGATTCTTAGGGAATTTGGTGCAGGCTGCATCACAAGTTTTTTAAATCCACACGGCAAAGTCAAACATACTAAATGAAGAGTTAAGATAAAATATTACATTCCAGCTCTTTTAACCCTTTACAGTGTTCATATATTAACAAAGTTGGGACATTTCCAATTCAAAATGTACTGGGTAAAACAAGTGTCTCCATCAAAACAAGTTTCTGCTGAAAACATCAATTTCCAGTTGTCATCAAACACCAAAAACGTTTTCTGGCAACTGAAATGTCTTTAGTACATATGTGTCTTTGGTAGAAATTATGACCAGAAAAAAAACATTGGCAAAGAAATAATGACCAAAAAAAATTGGCAAAGAAATAAAGAAACAAAACAATCCACCAAACCACTTTCTGTTGCTGACATTATCTTCCAGAGCAAAATGTTCTCCTTATTATTTCTCCTCTCTGCTGGTTAAGAGGCACCACCCTCACATACACAAAACAGAAAAGCCTTGTTCAAATGTACTCCAAAATGAAAAAAAAAGGTTTGGAGAGCCTTACCTTTGCCATTTGTTGGATGATCCTGTTAAACTCATGAACTCCCAGGTTTGGGCTGAAGGGAGATGCTTTGGGTCCAGGGGAACCCCGAGGTGTCCCGGCAGCGACTGATTTGTCAGCGAACACCAAGAGCCCTCTCTTAGTAAAATCAAAATCTACTGAGCGGTCAGGAGGCATGTAATTGAGCTGTTAAAAATGAACAAAGGCGTGGGGAAACTACTCAAAACAAAAAAAGGGGTTTCCACATACCCCACTTTGTGTGCAGGCTGCCAAAGAAGCAACCACACACATGTTCATATAGAGCCACACAAATACAGTCACCTGCATAAATTAAGCAAAGTTAATATTAAGCTATAACCAAGCTACCATATAAAATTTGAATGGTTTTTCAGAAGGAAAGTGCCCTGTTTCAGCTGTGTTTATACTCTACTCTTTTTTCTCTGCTTCTTCCATGCTTCTTGCCTGCCTGTGCCCATTTTTCTCTTTTCACTCCAATATTCCAGAAACAGCTCATGCAAAAGCAGCAAACTTTAAAGAGGCTCTCACGCACTGTGGCAGCTCTCAGGTAAACCTGTGTAAAGTTTTGGCACAAAAATCCAAATATTCTAAGAGTCATTCAGAAGCCCAAGGCCTGGTCTGTATTATCCCCTCCCCAGAGAGAGCCCTGGGTACAAACTAACTACCACTGAACATGGGGTCACTGGTGGAACTTGCAGTTCTAGCCCTGACTGATAATGAAGAAGCGCAGAAATATTCCCAGTGTGACATAATAAACTGGAAAATCCCATCCTGAATGAAACTGCCCATGCTTAAAATGGAATTTCAAGAAACCCTCAAGTTTTTAGATACAAGAATTCTGAACATTCTGGATATAAAATCCACTATGTCACAGTCACATCTTAAACACACGTATTTGTATCTTCATACATTTTTAATAGCGTGCAGAAATGTATCCAAACCTTGGAAGGAAGGAAGAGAAGCAGTGCCTATGGGAACAATGAATGGCACAACCATCACCATACCTCCCAGGCAGGAACACGGGCACCACGTTTGGCAATGACAGCAAGGTGGCCTTGTCCCTCTGTACCTGCAGCTGGGCAGGTGCAGTGACAGCACAGACAGGGACTGCCCCTGCTCAGTCCATGATTTTAACTTTGCTGCTGATTTTAAGCTAACAGGAGGATGAGACTTGTTCATGCAGATGTGTCATGGATGCCCCTGCCCACGAAATTTAGGTGTCAGCTGGCATTATAAACCAAACCACACAAGTTTTGACTGCTGCTGAAGCCAAGAAATTTTAAAACTAACTCGGGTACAGCTGCATCACAGCTTGACAAACCTTCAGAAGGGGTTTTCTAAACTTTCTTTCCCGAAGCAGGTTAACCATTCTTGTACAAATTAGCAGGGACTAAGTGATGATGTCTTTTAAGGCGCAAAGATGCTGCCAGTGAACGGATGAACAGTATTTAGCTTCTGTAAAAAACAAAGGATCCCAGTTCCAACACTGCCCAGAACTCAAAGTATTGGAGCTGATGCTTTTTGCAGATGCTTTTTTCCAACTCGTGTGGTTCTCAACACCTTCCTCTCCTGCACGCCTTTCAAGGCACATTTCCTTGTGACCTGTTTGTTGCAAATCCCCTCCTCATTTCAGCAGTGACTCTGTATTTACCAGCATCACAGAAGAAAAAAGCCCCACATTCACCCACACCACATTACAGCTTATTAACGAGAGCGCCCTCGTTAACACACGCCTCCACCTCCTGCTTTAAGTTCCACACTGCCCATAGTTATCATCACACCAACAACTGCAACTTTCCACTCACTTGCTCCTTCAGCTGCTTGATGGATTGCTGGAGAGTCAGTATCTGGTTAAACAAGGGGCTCCTGAGGGTGTTCCGAAGGACAGCCAGGTTTTCCTGATGTTGGGAATCCCTCTTGTCGTGCAGCTTGGCCTGCAGCCGATCCAGGATCTGCAGCACCTGCTGCTTATCTGCACCACAAAAGGGTCCAGGTTAGGAGAGGAGCTTCCTCGCTCACTGCCCCACCAAAGGAATCCCTCCCAGACCACGCACCTGCTGCAGGATTTTCAGGCATGTTGAGGGGTATTTTTTGGACTTACTCCGAATAACCTGGATGAGGTTTAAAAAAGAATAATTAATAAACGATATATGCAAATAGAATATTAACACACAAGAAATTCACTAATAAAATACTAAGCTAACAACGACAAATTTAATTGAAAAATACTACTACCCCCTGTTGTTTACCTCAAAGCTCCCAACAGACCTAACAGCACTGCAGCCTCAGCACATCCAAAAATTTACCCCTGCTCTTTGTGTTTTTCCTCTCACACACAGGAAGGAACACAGACAACTTTAAAACATAAGCAGAAACGCAGAATATAAAGACAAGCATTGGCCACGAAAACTGAGAGACATCTTCGTTCAACCAAATTACGCATTTTGAAAACTGACATTAAGCTTGTGATCTCTTCAAATACACATTTGAAAAATGAAATCTACCTGTTATTTAGAAAAAGTTAAAATCTCTCTATTATCTAGAAGATACCTTGCACCTGATTAATTTCATTTGTAGACAGCATTTTCATCACGATAGCTCAGCCCTGCTGGATGGCAAAACCGGCGAAACCTTGAGTTTCCCAGTAAAACAATGATGTTCTCTCCACTCATGGGACAGCACAGGATTAAGGCACAAAACTGGGCAATTTAACCCCTATTCCAACACGTTGCTAAGGAAGGTTGGCTCTAACCACAGCCTCAGTGGTGAACAGGTGAAAGCAGCTGATTCTCTTCTCCTGCAGGAGCCTCCCTTTCTCTTTTCTATGCACATGACAAGCTTTTAAGTAGCAAAATATCCTTTATCAAGCAAGGAGCAGAATATTCTTTATCAGGCTCCTCCACAGTGCCAAACAGACCAGGTCTCCAACTGGGGCTGAGGTCTAGATGGCAGCATAAAAACAACAGACTTGCAATTAGCAGCGATGATAAATTTGTACCCTTGCTCGCATGTTATTAAGTTGATGTGGAGCCTGTCATTCTGAAATCTGTCAAGGCAGCTCTACTAAAACATACACAAGGAACAAGATTTCTTCACTTGGTACAAGCTCCTCTGAAAGAAGTCAGCCATTTAACAGCATCATTTACATAATTTTAACTCTGTCCAGTCCACAACTGTGCGATTTCAGGATGATGTATTTGGAATTATTTTCGTACAAAAATAGCCATATCTATACACACGAAGAAGCTCTTGATATTACTTTTGAAATCTTGCAATCCTGGAGTAGAGAGGGTTATATGGTGAATGTTAGAGGGGAAACACATCCCAGGGGTTCTGGTCCTCTGATCCTTCCAGCTCTGCCTCTGACACTGTGCTCACACTGAAAACATCTGGAGTTCTGGGAGGACACTGTCATATTTAACAAAATGTTAACAATGCAGGTGAGTAGCTTCTCTTCTCCAGAGTCAGATGAAGGTGATTCACCTGATGCAAAACAAAGCGGACTGGAAGTGTGTCACGAACCATGATTTGAGATTTATGCACCCTTTGCTGTGCATATCTGAACAGCTCTGGCTCCTGGAGGAATTCCTGCAGGACTCGGTGGGTTTGTGTGGTTTCCACCCAGAGCCAGGTAAAATGAGCTGCTTTGCAAGACCACTAACAGATTTAGGAGGTCATTTTAAATCAAACTTGTAGCAAGAGTTGAAGAAGCAAAGCCATCCAACCCCTGAAAGATTTTCAGGAATGCATCGGAACTTTGGGGAGTGCTGCAGCTTTATTTTCTTTTCCATATGAAACAAAACACTTCTAAGAGCACAGCAGCCTTTGAAACTGTGCTGAGAGCCGGTTCTGAAGAACAGATGAAAACACTGTTTCCTTACACACTCCTGAGTCTCCATCTAAACCCAAAAGACAAAACTTAACCTCCTTGACTAAAAATACTGCACGAACCTTAACAAAACTGGACAAAGAATATGGAAATTTGTTCTTTCTTCCCAGTTTAACTTCCCTCCATTCACTTCCCTCCTCTCTTTTTCTACCTCACATCAGCAGATAAAAGAGGAAAAAATAACTCTAAAGCAAGCGAACCAAAACCAGAAAGGGATGGGAAATAACTCCTATGAGGAAAAGTGGCTTGAAACACCTTTGAAACAGCAGTGGAGTGAAGAAAAGATTAAACTGGGGAAAGAAATCCAGCATGGCAGGAAATAACAAGGACTTGACAGCACCATGCCCATGTAAGAGCCAAAGCCAAGAGGCTGGTCCAGCTCCCCAGCCCTCTTTCATGCATTTATTCTTCCCTCTCCATTTCCATTCATCTGATCCCATAGTGAGCTGGAACAGGGAGCTAAACACGCAGAAAAAATCCTTCACGTTTTGGTAGGGTGAGTTTTCTGCCCAGTTAGCTCTGAGCTGACACAGCTGGCAGAAGGGCGATGAGAAGGGACGGGGACATGCCCACACCTTGCAGCAGGAGCAAAATGCACCACGAGAAACACCCATCCCATTCCAAAACAGCCTCAAAGTGTCCCCAAGAGTGCCCTTCTTTCCATTGCAGAGGGTGTAACAACAGCAATTACGATGATGGGGACAGACACAAGAAAATCAGAGATTTAAATTTAAGAAGAATGTAGGTGAGAGAACTAGGCTTCATCCAGGCTGAAGTTCCTCGGAGCAGGGGAGGGGGGAGGGAATAAAAAACATTACAGAAAGTTTCAGCTTCCTGCTTGAGCTTGAAAATGTCACTGAGAGCCACTGCAGAGCACTTATGCTGGTGGATGCCCAAGTGGATCTCGTGGAACAGTTCAAGTTTACACAGCACTTGGGGATTCCTCGTGATCAAAGCCGGCCTCCAGCCAGCTTGCAAGGCTTTTTAATGATTTTTTTTTTTTGGTGCAATATGTTAAAAGCGCCCTCAGTATCTCTTTGTTCTCCTCTCCTTCATAAAAAGAGAGTGGAGAAAAAAAATATTAAAGCAAACATCTCCTTCTAGTGTGAGGGGATCCCTGAAAATATAAACTTAGAGTTTATATTTTATAGAGTTCTATATATTTTACAGAGTTTATATTTATAACTCTAAAAATGTAAATTTAGAGTTTTCAAGTCATAGGTAGTTGAGGACAGGTTAAGATTGGCTTTTGGGCACCAGGGAAACCCACGACTCCATGCATTATTGATCTCTTTATGTTCAGAAGCCTAAACTTTACCATTAAACACTTTCCAAACACACTTTGAGCCGGAATAGGGTGCCAAGAGTTGGTAAATTAGAAAGTCCACTCCTAGGTGTTAATTTTGAAGAATGATCCAAAACACTTTGGTCTGTCTTGTTAAAATCCATTCATCCACTCCACATTCAACCTCCTCAGCTCCACTCCCTGAGTTCTACAGCCACTTATTCACCTTATTGGTAGACAAAACTGCAAACTTCAGTTCAACATTTGCATCACAGCTCTCAATATAACCATAAAACCACTGAGAAAATTCTTAATTTCAGAGAGCAGAGCGTTGTCTAACCCCAGGACAAGCCCCACACTCCAGCACAGTGTGAATCTGGGGTTTCACTGTCCTAATTTCTGAGAGCTGAACTCAACCCACCCGACGGAGCGGGAAAGTTCCGTAAGTTTTTGTATGAAATCCCAAGGCTTGGATGTCCTTCAAAAGCCGATCAAGGCAAAAAGGAATTCCCCCATGCTGATGCCAGCAGAGGTCATCAGAAAAGCTGAAAGGTTTAAGTCTTCCACTGCCATCACCCCCCTGCCAGACACAGAGCACTCAACCCCAGAGCATCCCTGATCCAGGGGGGAACACGACACCCAGCAGTGCCCTTGACAAACACCTGCCCTCCACAAAGGGCCGCTGAAAGATGGGAATGAAGGGCTTGCTGCTGGGCTCTGGAGGAGGATATGGTTTAGCCAGCAGAGATTCTTCTGCTCATTTCTCCCCACCCACCTACAATTGCTTCTCCCTCACATCCTTCAACTTGGTTTCCAACAACCCATGTTCTTCCAGGGAAAGTCCAGCCTCATGGGATGGTCTCCTACCCACTCAGCCTGTGTTTTGGGGCATTAAAACCCAGAAGTGATCAATAACTGGTGCTATTTTTCAAAGGCTTCTAACATGACCAACCTGATCAGCCTGCCACAGGAACAGCCAAGGGTTCATCCCAATCCAAAGTCACCTTTCTGCACTAATGCAGCTGGAATTTTTCCTGGCCCTGATATCAGGAGTGACTAATACGGTGCATATCATGTTCCTCATCACAGAGACCTCTGACTCGGAAACTTTCAGTCTCAGAGTTGATAAAAGCAAAAGCAAAAGCAAGGGAAAACAGGATTTGTTAGCGTGATCTTAATCCTAAATTGCCCTAACATGGCATCACCTATAACTCCAGATATTCAAGATTATAGTTCACACACCATCAAGTGACTACGCACTGAATAAACACTATTCTAACACATATTTTGCTGTCCTACATGTTACGCTCAGTTCTCCTCACAACGTACAGAAAAATTCAGCCCAACGAAGCACAACACGTGCACATTTTTCCAAAGAAGCTACCAAAACCTGCTGCTCTGTGAAGGGATGCAGGATTTATAGAAAGTGCTGCAGAGCATATTCTGACTGCTCCAGGCACTTAAAGAAGGAAAAAAAACCCAGACACTTCCGTGAGTACCTGAACACAGATACACCACACATCTCCAGAGCACACCAGGTCAAAGCTAAATGTTGTTAAAAAATAGAAAAACACTCTGTGGACCACCTGCGAAATAAAAAATAAATACAAAGATAAATAAATAAATAAATAAAACCAGTGAAGCCTGCTTTTATTTACAATCAGTGAGGACAGGATGAGGAAAGCAAAGAAAACCCAATGCTCAGTATCTGTGATCACCAGCCCCCAGGCAGGTGAAGAGGAGCCTTACTCACTCTCCAGGCACGCCAACTTTTAACAAGCAGAACCTGAACTCCTGTGGACTTTAGCCTGTAGGGAAGAGCCAGTGTGGGTTCTCTGTTGTCTAATAGAAGGGTGAGCTCATGCCAAAGCTGCTCTCCATGAAGCAATAACACGGTCTGAGAAACCTGTTCTCACAAAGCTCATGGAAAAGTTGTTTCCAAGACCCAAATATTGCCACGGCAAATAAATCCCAAACGTTATGAGGACAGTGTAAACAATTAACAAATCACTTCATGGGGGAACAGAGCTGTTGACCTGGAACCATGCTGGTCTTCTACGCTTCAAAAATTCACCAAGAATGCAGAAGAACTATTTTCCCATTAATCACCCCTAAACAAAGTAAAAACCTGCCTTGCTAAGAACCTCTGGATTGACAGGCACTAAGGGGAAGTGTTGCAACAAGTGTGTTATTTCCCTCCTCTCCTCCTCATGACCCAGCCTCTCCAAGCAATGTTTGCACAACACCAGGACACCAAGATGTCTCCAGCTCCCTGGAGAGCCTTCGCCTGACACTGGGAGCCGCTCAGCTCCTTCCCTGCCTTTACTGGGATGCCGGGGAGCTGTGGGGGTCTCTGGGGGAATGCAGGCTGGTCTCCTCGTCACATCTACCCTGGTCACGGTGGTGTCCACATCCAGACCCCGGTCAGGCACTGGGGAAACAGGAGAAGGCTGGAAACGCTCGCAGAATTGCAGAATGTTTCGGGTTGTAAAGGAGCACAGGGGGGTCACCTGGCCCAAGCTCCCTGCTCCAGCAGGGTCATCCCAGACCACATGGCACAGGATTGTGTCCAGACAGCTCTGGAACATCCCCAGCGAGGGAGACTCCACACCCGCCCTGGGGAATCTGTTCCAGTCACTCGCACAGTGAAGTTCTTCCGTATGTCCATGTGGAACTTCCTGGGCATCACTCTGTGCCCGTCGCCTCCTGTCCTGCACCAGCGAGCAGAGCCTGGCCCCATCCTCTTGGCAGGTTGCGATATTTACGACCGACACACACAGACTATTTTTTTTTTTTTNCCCTGAGCCGCCAGCGCGGTTGTAAGTCACGGTTCTGTCACGTATTTCACCGACCTCCGCGGCGAAGGCAGAACGTGTGTGTTAAAGTGTCGTAGGGAAGTTTGGGTTTCGCTTAGTTGCGGTCCTAACTCAGCCTTATTCCGTGGCTGTATGTTTTGAACTCCCCACGTGCGGCCCCCACCATTTCACACGCGTGAATGGCGAAAAAATACAGGAAAACATGGATTTGGATGGGATGAAGGGATTGCAGGACTTACTCCACAGAGCATCGAACCAGCGCTGCTCCCGACAGCTCCCCAAAACACACCACTGATAATCAGTGCAGCTCCCCAAAACACACCACTGATAATCAGTGCAGCTCCCCAAAACACATCTCTGATAATCAATGCAGCTCCCCAAAACACACCACTGATAATCAATGCAGCTCCCCAAAACACACCACTGATAATCAGTGCAGCTCCCCAAAACACACCACTGATAATCAATGCAGCTCCCCAAAACACACCACTGATAATCAATGCAGCTCCCCAAAACACACCACTGATAATCAGTGCAGCTCCCCAAAACACATCTCTGATAATCAATGCAGCTCCCCAGGGACACAGCATGTCACCTGGGATGGCAATAACAACCATTTTAGTTCAAGTTGATTGTGGGAACTGTGTGTACTTTCTGCCTCTCAAACCTGTATGCTAGTCTGCTTTCTGGTTTGTTTGTTTGTTTTAAATCATCGACACGTAAAATTGTCACCAAATTTTTATTCTGCTGCAGAGTTTCATGAGCTCACTTGCTGATCTCACACGGCGCTCGTTGCACAGGGTAAGGGCTACAGGAGATTTGAGTACTTTCAGATTGATTCCCCCTCATTCTGGTGCCCGTTTTGTTTTACTAAGCAGCAGCAGCAGCAGCACTGGAGCACACGACGTGCTACGAACACACCATTTCACCCCCCTTTACAAAAAAACAATTCCAGCTCCAAACGCCCAACTTCCCAGTCCTGACTCTCAGTTTTAATTAATGTGGCGCTCGTGAGAAGTGACAATTTTCTTGACAGTGATGAACAGCGAGCGGTGCATTTATCCATCCCAGAGACGCGCTGCAGACACAAGAGCCAGGCACTTTTCCCATCAGTGCACCTCCGTCTCCATCTCTGAGGGCTGAGTTCATCTCGGAGCGCGCTCCGGCCCCGGCCTTTCGCTTCCAGTTGCTGAAAGGAGTATCAATTTCCATTTGCATCCTTCGCCTGCTGAACTCCGGGCTGCCAATTCAGTTTACACAGATCTCCCCCCCAAAAAAGCTGTTAGATGGCAATATTTCACATCGCTGGCTGAGCTCAGCCATCCGCACGTTTTAAATCTGCGGTTCAGGGATTCTCTGAATCTCTGGGATGGGGACGAACCTTTTATTGGTTCCTACAGACTCACAGGCAAGTTACCATTTACCAAAACAATGCTCAGTAAACCCAAAAGACTTCCAGAAGGGCTGGGTAATGATGATGTACTAATCAGTACTATCTCGAGAGTTGCTTTCCCAGCTTTTTAGGTCCAGTTTTCCAGTTTTTAGACCCCTTACTTGTTTTTCGGGAAACACTTCTTGAGCAGATTTAACTTGGAAGAGTGGTGCTGCCTTTCCTGCACGTGTTTTAACTCCAAACGATGTCACCATCTCCTGTAAACAGTCCAGGGTCCCCAGTAGTAAAAACGTGACACCTTTGAATACTCGAAAAATAGGAAATGTGTAATGTCAAGGAGGTGAGAAAGCGAAAAGGTTTGTAATCACCAAAAATACCCAGAGAGGACGCACTGATGAGGATAAAAGCTTGCCTGCCACAGATATTTAGGAGTTATTCAAAAAGAAAAACCATTTTTAGCAATGCAGTCAGAGTTTTATGTGAAAACAGAGTAAAAATTTCCATTTTTTTCCCTTAATCCAGCTTCTCTTGGTGTGCCGGACAGACACAGAGTCAAACACACCAGGCCCACCCGGCTGCCAGGTCACCCTGCTTGGACAGGTCAACACTTAAACTTATTTTTAAAATCTGCAGCAAACTCCGGACACCTCCAGGGACCCCCAGCGGTACCAACACCCGGAGATGCGCTTCGCTGGGTGGGCCAACACCAGAGCACCAGTGCTTGGAGGGCGGCAGAGGGTTCACCTCACGTTTCTCTCCTGCCCGCGGTGCCAGCCCCCAGAGTAGCCCCAGCCCCCGGAGTTCCGCAGCCCCGCTCCGTGATCCGCCTCACGGTTCCCCCGGCCCGGCCCGGGGCTCCTTCACGCCCGACATCTTCAGTGAGGGCAGGGGTGCCCCAGGTGCCGCCGGAGGGCGCGGCCATCTTTACTCAGGGCACCACCCCACCGCCGGGCCCTGCGAGCGCCATGTTGGGTAAGGGCACGCTCTGCCCTCAGCGCTGCCTCAGCAGCCATGTTTACTGAGGTCATCGCCTCACCGACCCCCAACCCCTTTTCCCCTTCTAAAATCAAAAACCCCAACCCGCCCCCTCAGCACCCCACCAGCACCGCGGGGGTTCTCCCTGTTTCTGCCCGCAGCCAGCGCGGCCTCCCCTTGCAGCGGGTCCGCTCCGCTCCTCCCCGAGTCAGCTGACGGCGGCGGCGGTCCCGTCATGGCCGCCCGGAGCGGCGCGGCTGAGGCGCGGCTGCTGCTTCTGCTTCTGCTCTGGCTCGCAGCCCTGGAGGGAGCGGCGGGCTCGGAGCCGCCGCTCAAGTGCGAGGAGCTGCGAATGGGGCAATATCCTGAAGGGGCCGGGGCCGGGGCCGGGCCGGGGGGCGGCTGCGGTGGCGATGGGCCCGGTGTGAGGGGAGGGCTCGGCTGGAGGGGAAGGGGCCGTGAGGGGCCTGGGAAACCCTCCGGGCGGGAGCTCCCAGGAGCGGGGCAGGAGCACCTCTGGGTGGCGGGATGAGAAGACTCGGCTGCAGGCTGCGCCAGGGAAGGTTCAGGCTGGACATCAGGAGGAATTCCTCTGCAGAAGGGGTGATTAGACGCTGGTAGGGGCCGCTCAGGGAGGTGGTGGAGTCACTGCCCCTGGAGGTGTTCAGGGAAAGGCTGGATGTGGCACTCGGTGCCATGGTTTGGTTGACGTGGTGGTGTTTGGTCACAGGTTGGACTAGATGGTCTCAGAGGTCTTTTGCAACCTAATTGCTGATGTGGTTTTGGGGGGTGATTTCTCAGTGCAGCTTTGGGGGGTCTCCTCCATTGTCAAAGAGAAAATCCCATGGGATAAAGAACCCTGCTTCCCCAGCTCTCTGCCTTCTTATTTCTTGCAGAACTTAAGTGAGACGTGAAGGATATTTGGATAAGGTTCCTCACCCAGAGGATGGTTGGGCGCTGGAACAGGTTTCCCAGGGAACTGTCATGACCCCAAGGCTGCCAGAGATCAAGGAGTGCTTGGACAAGGCTCTCAGGCACTCATGGGGTTGTTGGGATGTCTGTGCAGGGCCGGGAGTTGCACTTGATGATCTTTGTGGGACCCTTTCAACTCTGAATAATCTGTTTTTATGCCCTGCAGGGCAGAGATGTTGGGCTCAGGGGGCTCCTGCTCTCCAAGTTGTCCTCAGGCCCTTCCCAGAACAGTTACTGATGATCCAAAGTGTCAGGAAAGCAAATCCTGGAAAAGCTGACTTCATCTCCCTCATTACTTCACTATGAGAGTTGAGACCTCTGGAAGTCAGTTCCAGCTCAGTTTGTTCCTGCACCAAATTCCTGATGTTTCAGGTGTTCGTATTTACGTGTTCTTGGAATTCTGTACGTTCCTGTAAATTCAATCTCAACCAAATGCCTCAATTTCAAGGTATTTAAATAAGGGAAGAAGGCTGGATGAGGCGTGTGCTACCTTGTTGCCTTCAAACAGAGAGGCTGTGACTGATAAATATTGTAGTTCCTTTAGGTAGTGCTGACTGCAGCACTAATTAAACATGGGGCTTATGCGATATATTGGTGTATTAAATTGGATTAGCAGATTTGCTGCATGGTAATGTGCTGCTCCTGTTTTGGGGGATGGGTAGGAACTAACATCAAGGTGCATCTTAAATCCTCAGGGTTTCAGGGGGGGAGTGGAATAAATTACTGTTAAACCTGTTGTGGTGTTTGATGTGAAAACTGTTTTCCTCAATTACCTGAACATATATGTGTGATGAGCCTAAAATAGACAATAGCACACAGGAGCCCATGAATTGCACAAATCACACAGCATATGGTAAGGATTTCTAACTTATATATTGATTAACTACATTTTTTTTTCCAAGGAAGTGTTCAATTTATGCGTTTGTGTATCTGCTAGATGAGTTGTATAAAAGATGGGATTAGTAATATCATTAGTCTGAAAGCTCCAAACACTCGTGTGGATTGGATGCTTTACTAAAAAAAGGAATAAATACATTGTCTCTCATTGGTACATTTGTAAGTGAAGGTTCTGGTAAATCTCTTCAATGTATGTTACATCCTCTAGGCTCTGTCCTGCACTGCTGTGATTAAGACAAACTATTCCTGTCATACTGATTTTGCATATAATTATTAGAAGACTTGACATGTGACAGAGCAGCCTTCAAAAATCTTCTAATTTTTAAGGTTTTTTTTTTCTTAAGGCAACATGCCTTCCATCATCACCAGCTTTTGCTGCACGAGGCTGTTTTGAAAACTCATTTATTCAATGATCGGTTCTGACGAACTCTGGAGTACGACAGAGAAATTCTTAAATCCATCACTTGGTTTCCTACCCGTGTCTAACTTTTCTGATGTTCTCAGGCTTTGAAATAAATGCTCTGTGGTTGAAAAGCACAGCAGTTTTGCTTTATGTCCACTCCTGTTTGAAATCATGGAATCCCAGACTGGTTTGGGTTGGAAGGACCTTAAAGCCCATCCAGTGCCACCCCCTGCCATGGGCAGGGACACCTTCCACTGTCCCAGGCTGCTCCAGCCTGGCCTTGGGCACTTCCAGGGATCTGGGGGCAGCTACAAAATACATCTGGATGCCTGTTGTCTTGCGTATTTTGCTTTCCCTAATTCGCATTTTTACACACAGCATTTGAGTGGTTGTTGGGGGGTTTTTTTTTCAATATTACTTAAGTAATAAAAGTTACTTTCTGGATTGTGGTTGAAGTGCTGAAGTTTCTGAATACTTTGTAATATCTGTCACCCAAACAATCTGGGGTTTAATTCAAAGCATCAGAGTGGTGTCATCGAGCAGCAGGTTTGGAGTCTTTGGAGTAACACTGAGGAGAAAACCATCAGTGTATTTGAACTGCACCGGGTTTCTTCTAATAACAGAAAACACTTCTTTTTCTGCTCAATTAGGCACATTGATCTGCAGGGCTTTATAGCAGTTAAGTCCAGGGATAACTGAAGTACTACTATGTCATTTTTTTGCCTCTATGCAATATGAGTAGATACTGAAAATAAAATCCAACTCTTTCCTATGTGTATATGGGAAAATCTGGAAAGAAATGTTAAATCTGGCTTGCAGTTCTGTTGGAATTAAGCAGCAAGACCTACAAGTCTTGAAAAGTGATAGAAAGTGGGCAAAGGACTGGGTTTTTTTTTCCTTTTAAAACAACAGATTTCATCATTAGGGAGTGACTAATGTGGTAATACATGGCAAACTTTTAGCAGGTGTCACTTTCTGCTGTGGTTTCCCCTTTGGTTCTCCTGAGAGTCAAGAATAATGGAATAATTTGGGTAGGAAGAGAGCTCAGAAAGTTGTGTAGTCCAATCTCCTCAAAGCAGCCTTGGCACTGAATTCCAACCAGGTTTCTCAGGACTTTGTGCAGTCAGACCTTGAAAGCCCCCAGGGGTGGTGATGGTGTGACTTCTCTGGGCAGCTTGTTCCAATATTTGACTGTTCTCATCGTGAAAACCTTTTCTGTATGTCAGGTTCAGATTTCTCATGGCCTCATATTGACGCCAGAATGGGAATTACAACAGAATTAGGGCAGCAATTAGGTTTGTATATTTTGCTTAATTTTTAGCAAGGAAAAAATACAAGTTGGTCATAGGACTGGTTTAAAAACGTTATATGTGTGTGTGTGAACTGTCCTTTGTATCAAGACTGATCCACAGTAGAACTTAATTTATGTCACTTGTGTCTTGCCAAAAAAAATGCTATAATTGTCAGTTATTGCTCAATTTTAAATATTTTTGTCCTCAGTTCAATGCCTGCCAGCACCAAACATTACTTGCAAAGATCACCTTGGCATAGAAAGATTCTTTACAGGACACGAAGTTGGATTTTACAAGCCTATTGAGTGTCGCAACGTGTAAGTACCCCCTGCTTTTGTGATCATTTCTTCTCTTTTTTTCCACACTGATGTTTTCCTAAAATCATCTGATGTGTTGACAGAAGGAAAAAGAGAAGTCAAATAGAACCATACACATGTTGCCCAGTAGTTAATCCTCTCATAAACACACTGTGAGGATGCAACATGGAATCATGGAATGGTGTGGGACCTTAAATATCACCACTTTGCAACCCCCTGCTGTGGGCACGGACACCTTCCACTCTCCCAGGTTGCTCAAAACACACATGTCCATAAGTGAATCTGTCTCTGCCTGCACGTTCTGTTGTTGTTTCTTAGTTATGTTTGTGCCTTTGCTTTACATTAGTAGTTTAGCTTTGCTTTCCTTAGTCCTTTAACCTGGCAGAAATTTGCCCCACATGCCAAGAACACCTTTCACGTGTGCTTAAAATCAGCACAGCTGCTGGAAGGAGCTGTAGGGAACACCCCAACATCCCTCCCATGCCCTTCCCTGCCACCCCCCCACAGGATCAGGGAACTGCTCTGGGTTTGAGTGAACTTGGATCAGTTCCCCAGTTTGAGTCACAGTACAGTGGCTTCAGCACAAAGGATGAGGGTGACTCAAGGATAAAAGGGAGAGGAGAAAGGAGGGCAGGACTGGGCTGCGCTCTTCAGTCCTTTGTGCCAGTTTAAAGTGTGCCTGTAGCTGAAGCTGTACTATGGAGGAATATTGGGGGAGCTTCAGTCTTTCTCCAGTTCTCCCAAAAATCTCTTTTTAAGCAAAACTCTTTGCTATTTTTAAACAGCTTTTGTATTTACTCAAACCCTCTGTGTCTTCTAAGAGCCTGTTTCTGGTACGTGAAGGATGGCCCTAGATTTTAAATCACATTGTGAGTGATGGAGAGCTCTGGTTACCAATAAATGTTCCAACTGATCAGCCAACACCTGTCAGTACCATTTGTTTCGTCTTTTTCTGGGATTCATGTTGGAACCTTTTTCTTTTGTCCTGCTGGAATCCTTGGAAATTGAAACTCCAGTAAGACTCCCTGGGGATTCCTTAGTACTCTAGTGGGCAAATAACTCTGACGTGCTACTTGCTGCTCAATAATTTGCCTAACTCAGAAAAATGTCATCCTTGGTTGTGATGATTATTTATGATTATTATTTATGATGAACTGCCAAAAGACTCTTGCTGTGGCATTTCCAGTCCCATGACTGGTAGTATGGATGAATGGGAAGAGAACCCTTTTTAGGCCGAGAACTCCAGTAAAATACAACTTTTAGTGTAAAAAGTTACTCAAACGTGTCCTTGATAAAGTCCCAAAACAAGTTAAAAGTGGCAGCAAGATTAATATCACCATCCTTCATCTGTACACTTGTTTAAAAGGGGTCCAGTCACTGATACACCTTTTATAAGGCACTTTGAATGTTACCTAAGTATTAAAAACATTATTTAAAGCAGGAATCTGCAGCTTAATATTAAAATAGCTCCACCCTTTCTATTGCCTTTTGGAAACCTTCCTGCATCTTATCTGAGTTTTGCTGGAAACTGTAACTGTCTCCTGGCAGAAATATGTAACTGCACATCATTTAACCAGAAAATGAGTTTGAGAAGCATCTTCTCACAGCAGGACTGTCCCAGCGTGGGCACAGCAGGTAAATCTATCCCCAGCTTTTGGAAAGGACAAATCAGCAAGTCGTCCTTGGCCAAAACTGTCCTTTAGATACCGGTTCTGGGATCCAGTTATTTTAGAGCAAGACCAGGAGATTTTATATGTTTGTTTAAGTGGATGTGTTCAAGTCCAGATGGTCCTGTAACAGTAATACATTACTGCTACTAATGTAATATATATATAATAATAGTGATAATTCAAGGAAAAGCTTGTAAGTGCTAATAAGATTTCTCAAGCAAAGAAGTACTGGAAGAAAGTTACACAGAAAAAAAATAGAGCCTGGATGAGGCTGAGAAGCAAGAAAGAAATCAGAGGAGGAACTGAAAAGAAATCATATCTTTTACACAATTGTATAAATTCCTTTAGATGCCTGGGATGTGTCATTTTCCTGCTCACTGGTTTAGTCCTCGGTGCATGTTTTTATCTGAAAGAGTGAGACAAAGGAATACAGGAGTGATGCACTTGTTACAGTATTTTCATGCTGGATTTCTTCTCCCTGTCAGTTTGATGTTGGTGGGATTGCAGACTGCTCTGCTCTTACAAAACATCTCAGTGCAAAGCCAAGTACCCAGTTTATTACTGGGTTTGATCGGGAGCATCTCAAATTAAACCGTGTTCCCATTTTTTATGTAACAGCTCTTTTTGTGCTTTAGTGTCCTTGGAGGGCTGTTGTCACTTTGTAGCTGACAAACAATTTCCAACAGTTTACTCCCTCAACTTTTCAATAAACCCATTAGTGTTCTTTACAGTGGGAACAAGGCAGTTCTAAAGATGATAATTTACTTGACGTTAGGTTCCAGGAATGCCCGGCGTGTTCTGTGTTGCTAATAAACACCAAGTAACAAATACTGAGGTAAGAGTCACGATTTAATCACCTAATGTTACCATTAAGTCTTAAAGTCAGTAAATCTAGATAATAAGAAAAAAGGTGGATCTTTACTTGGCATTGAAAATGCTTAATAAAGGTGCTTGGACTTCTGTCAGCTACTGTCTCTTTGAAACTCTGCTTTATTCAACTGTCAACCAAGGGTTTCATTTGGGCCTGTGAAATAATTGCTGGCACGTAGTGGTGCACGTATCAAAACAGTGAATTATTGAATATTTTGAAGTTCTAATTACATTTGGGTTTGCTTTTCAGAAGCTCTGTGTTCGCCGAGGCAGCAGGTTCTGGTGTTGAGAGCGATATGTTCTAACTCCCTTATTAGTGCAGAGTTCACATCAGCAGGGACTCGAGTTACAGGTGCTTTGGTGGCTCCATCACTCCAGCAGTTGGCAAAATTGATGCCAATTAGGCCAAATCCGAGAAAGTCTGTTTTCTCTGTTTATTTTGTATGGCTAACCATGGGAAGCTTAACTCAGAACACTCCTCTACCCCTGGACATCTTTGTGCTGTCAACATCTCTTTTCGTTGCGAGTTTGTGCCATTTGCAGAGCAGCCAGTGGGTCCCTGACTTACTCTCTGTGCTGAATCCTTCCTGCAGCTCCTTCAGCTGGTGGCCATGGTTCATTTCTCCTTCAGATCTCGTTGCAATTAGTGTCTGTGCTGACACCTCACCTGTCTGTCCTGTTCCTCTCCATTTGGCTGCGTGTGAGGCTAATGCCTGCAGACAGTGTTCACACACCTCCTGCCTTGCCGGGGCTGGCTCAGTAGGGCTCAGCCGCTGGGAAGTGCTCCACTGAAACTGGGGACGGATCAGCAACTGAATTATGTCTTGACAAGAAATCATCATTTACTTTCAGAGTAATCTGTATTCTGCAAGAGTACCCTTGAGTTGGAGCAGCTGAGGTTGCTTTATGGAGGATGCCTTCCCAGTTTGAAAGCTTAACATTATCAATTCTGTGGCCGTTAATTGAAGATAAATAACAAGTCTGATTTGTTGGTTTTTTGTCTTTTTTTTTTTAAACTGAAACAGCAGGAAAATGAGTCACTACTTTTATAGTGAAAAGTATGAGTGGATATATTTTGCAGTCATTATCTACATTGCTTGTTTCTTTTGGCAGCAATGGATACTCCTACAAAGTGGCAGTGGCTCTGTCCTTGTTTCTTGGATGGTTGGGAGCAGATAGATTTTATCTGGGCTATCCTGCATTAGGTAAGTTTATTCCTTGTTTTTTCTTTGAGGTAAAGCTCGTTGTTGTGACAGTTGTATGTGTGTACTCATATTTTGAGTCATGAAGACTGACAGGCATAGCTTTACTATTTACAGCTACAATCCTTGCTTTATTGTCAATTAAGATAAAATGCTGCATTATCCTCAGCCTGCTCTTCTGTTGGAGTGCTGACAAATGGATATATAGTTTTCCAACAGATAAAATCCTAATAAGCAAATGTGGTTATTGCTGTTTATAGTTTTGCTTTGCATTGGTGTTTACCACAGCATTCTTTGGGAGGCTCTGAAGCCAGAAGTGGGTTTCACTCACGTGCCAGCTACTTAAATGAGGCTTGATTTTACCAGGAAGAGAGAGGACAAACTTTACAGTAAATCTGGTGTTTTGGGAGATGGAATTTATTCTGGCAAATGCTTACCTTCGTGATAACTCAGTGTTAGTAGCAGTTCTGCAGAAACTGGGACTTTGAGTAAAATTTCCATCTGTTTGGTGTTTTTAGGATCCGAGTCTCAAGGTGATGATGCCCCTGGTTTTTAAATAATGGAAATAACTTAGGATGTTAGAACTGCCTTCACTGGCTTTGTTTCTGAGCTGGACAAAGGGAGTGAATTTAACTGCAGGTAGCATGGAGCAGTGATTTGGAAAAAGCTGTACATGTTCCTGTCACTTCAGTTAGGAATTTTGAGTTTCTGCCCATTAAATGCAAGCACTTGGGTTTTTAATGACATTATCTGTCCTTCTCAATAATCTTCAGTTGACATCCATGCATTTTGCCTTGAGATTCTATCATTAGCACTTACTTTGTCCATCTGTTTCACAAAAAAGATACATTTTTGGAAGCAGTCAACAAGATGCACCTTTTTGTTACACGTCCCACTAGATTTGCAATAATTATTTTGTAATAAATTGTAATAATACAGAAGTTCTCCCATGGAAGTTCCTTATGACTCATGCTTTAACCCTACTGGAACACACCATAGCCAGTAGTCAAAGTTAAGACCAAAAATTAAACTCTTCCAAAGCCAAGTTTTCACTCTTTTGAAAGGTGAAGAAGACAAAAGCAAAGAGGTAAGAGCAGAAAAGAATAAAAGAATAAAAATGAACACCTTGGATTCCCTGACAGAGGCTGATGGGGGATTTTTTAGGTCATCCATGCCTTGACAAAAAGTGGTTAAGGAAGGTTAATAGCAATGAAATATTTTTTGCAAGTGTAGTGAAGGGTGTAAATGGTCTTTGGTTTATTTTTTCCATCTCTTTTTCTTCAAGAGCACACAAATACAACCAAGCTATTGAGTATGAAGAAATGAGGAAGGCAGCCTCTTCCTCTCCCACACACAGTGAACTAAACCATCAGTTAGTTCTGCAGAGCAGCACTATTTTTTCCCTCCATGCTTTAGAGCAGTTCATTTTCTCAGTGTGATCTGCTGGTGGGGAGGGAAGTGAGGAGGAAGGGAAAAACCAACTTTACCCTGCACTCCATAAATAAATGCCAGGTTCAGAAACACTTCTCCATCCAGTTCCTCAAGTCAACTGGAGCTGCTGCTGGAACCAGCAGTGGTGAGAGACCTGCTGGGTTCCTGAAATGCCAGCTGGTGTGTCCCATGGGCAGGGGACACCTTCCACGAGGTCAGGTTGCTCCAACCTTCCTTGGAACACTTCCAGGGATGGGGCATCCACACCTTCCTGCAGGGTGGGTGCAGTTACTCCCCTCTTCTCCATAAACAGGGCTGGGGGAGAGGAGGTGCTTTGTGGGGCAAGTTGCTGCTTTAGAGAGGGGGGATAACCCAAATGTTTGCCTGAAGTAACACAATATGTACACTTCTCACTGTATTATGTTCATCGTGCAAGAAACTATTGATATTTAAAAAAAATAAATCATATTTCAAAATAGTTCATATTTTCCCCAAAGGTGCACGTTCTGAAAATCAAATCAGTGTTTGCTGCAATTCACGAGGTTGTAGAAAGTCTCTTTCTATTCATAAGTAAATTTTTTTCAGCTCAAGATGAGATTTTTTCTGCCTGTCTCTCAATCAAAGGAATATTTCAGTAACTTGGTTATCATGTTTTGCCTTTGCTTGTTTAAGAATATTTAAATGATAACAAAAAATTGTTAATATCTCAGATCTTTAAAGTGTGTTCAGGGTGTAGCAATATGAATGTGTGGTTTGACTTTCTCCCTGATAATTAAAGGCTGCAGGTCTGTTTCTAGATGTGTATATATATATTTTCTATACAGATATATATATTTATAGGTATATTTGGGGGGATGGAGAGAGAGTCTGGATGCAATTGCCACAGAAACCTGTGAACTTCACAGTGATTGCTTAAACCTACATTACATTTTGCTTTTCTTTTTTAGGTTTGTTAAAGTTCTGCACTGTGGGATTTTGTGGAATTGGGAGCCTCATTGATTTCATTCTTATTTCCATGCAGGTAAGTCAGGCCTTTGTAAAAGCTGTGATTTGATGACTAATATTTTGTTAGCATTTTAGCCTTGAGGACCTTCGAGCATTGAAAAATCAAGGCATTTATTTTGGCTCTATTTGTAGGTTGTAGAATATGGACATGAAATATCAATATATTTGCTGTGGGGATTAAAAATTGGATTAGTTATCCATAAATACTTACAAGGAGTAGCACCATAAATTCCCACAGTCAGAACCTGTGAGCTCTTTGTGTGACACAGTGTTGGACTCAGCAGATGATGTCCTGCTGTTCCCACAAGTTCTGTGCTTGCATGTGCTTTATATACTGATCAGAGAAGACAAATGCCACTTTTACACTCTGCCTCTCCTCCAAATGCAAGTCCCAGCTCATCCGAGACCCACCACTGTGGATACAGGAGTTATTTATATGGGTTTATTTGAAAATGTGCATCTTTGTCTTTCTCTGCATTCTCAAATTCCTGTCTGTGCTGTCACAGTGATCTTGCCTCAGAGCGTTCATAGATCTGGTTGAGAGCATCTTTCATCTCTCCTTGTCGATCCCCCTGGTGACCCCGCATCAATTTAGCACTTCCAGAACAAAAACTCCATGATCTTCTCTCCTTCTCTTCATTCCTTACCTGTGCAGGATTTCAAAGATATTTGTCATCAGCCCAGTTCTCTGCTGCTGACCCTCCTTTGTTCAAGAAGAGTGGTTTGGAGCCCACTCATTTGTTAGCCTGATTTTGTGCCTCAAACCCTCACCGGCTTCCCCGAGTCCCGGCGCCTGCCTGTGTAATTTGGTTGATTAGAAGCCCAAGGGAAATGTTCCTTCTGAGACAGCGCTCGCTAAAACAGTTAAACTGCAGCATAACTTCAAAATAAATCTAGTTTCTGTTTGACTAATTAAGCATGACTAATTTTATGATGGGAAAATTAGCAGTAATTGAGACATTAACACAAAGTATATATTTCACTTCATATTGAAAAGTCTTGGTTCTATTTTTTTTTTTCCCCCTCCTGCAGATTGTTGGACCTTCCGATGGCTCCAGTTACATCATCGATTATTACGGCGCGAGGCTCACGCGCCTCACCATCACCAACACAACCTTCAGGAAAATGCAGACCTATCCCTAGCCCTGCCAGTAAGTGTCACAAATCTGTAGGTGCAGCTTGTTTTTACAGCTGGATCCAGTCGTCCACTGGAGTTGCTGAGGACTCGTAAATTAAACTTCGTCAGAACGGAACGTGAAATGCACGTTGAACAAAGATGAGCAGAGGAGAGCTCCTCAAGTGAACCAGTTTACCTCAGAGGTGTAACTTTGTTTCTGGGAGCCCACTAAGTTCTGGCATTGGTGACACGTGCAGATTTTTGCAATTTGCACTGATGCTGTGGGTCTGCAAATTGGGAGAAAGAGTGGATGGGCCAGGATTACACTTGGGACGTGTTCTCAAAACTGTGTGGAAATTAAATATCCCAAAACACACAAATTGCCTTTCTTTCTATCCATCAAATCCAAAGAGCCCTAAATCTTGTGCTGGTGTAGCCTGTGAAAAATCTCTTGATTGAAATAATTATTTCTGTAAAGCTTGAAGACAAATTCTGGTCAAATTGCAAAATTTGGTCAGTGCTGATGAACAGTAGAGGTGTGGAGGCATGAAAAACCAGAACCATAGATAGATAACACATGACAAGAAAAGAGGATGGATGTTGGTGTGCTCTGAGGTTAGAAAAGAAAATAATTGTTCTGCTTATTTTGATTTTTTTCTTTCCTCCTTTGCAACCATCCTTAATGAAATACATACCTTCATTTTCTGAAAATAAAGTGATGCATGTCTTTTACAGCTACAGAATGTCTAAAGAGTGAATTATTTGTCCTACTAAAGCCCTTAAAAGGTTCTTATTTTGGATCAGTTGTTTCTGTGAAATAAATTCAATGTCCTTCAAAGTTATTTGACCGAAGTCTTTAGGACAACCAAGATCTCCCTAGATGCTCCTTTAAAGAAAAGCACTATATACACACAGAGACAGAGAACAAGAGAATCTTCACACTATTTGACCAATTTTAAACATTCACTTAACCTCCTAATGAAAACTGGCAGTGACTGAGTGAAAAATCCGTGTGATGGAAACTGCAGTGTAGATTTTTTTCCAAAAATTTGGGATATTCTGTTTTTCAACTGCAACTTTCAAACTGTTATCACGCGTCCACAAAGGGGATTTTTAGGGAATTACCCAAAACGAGATTCCTAAATTGATTTCTGATAGTGCAGTTTGTGGTTTCACTCTCTTTTTTTTAGCCCACATTAAGGCCAGTGCACAGAAGGCTTTCTAAAGAAATCCTGGTTTGTTTTTTTTTCCAAATCGGTGTAACCTGACATATCACGTAATGAGAATAAACCACAGGGAATACTTTGTGCTTAGCATTAATTCCTCCCTTCAAGCAAGAGGGACGTGGTTTTGGAATCCTTCCTACCATGCATTTTCCTTGTGGGTTCAAAGAGACAAGAACACTCTGTTACAGCTCCCTTCCCTTGTCTGGTATTTGTTGTATCTCCCTTTGGTTTCTCTCTCTCTCTCTTTGTGCACATCAGTTTTGATTCCTGAAAACCAGGCAGGAAGTGGATGGAAAAGTAGATGTTTGTATGAAATAAAATCTCTTGGCTGAGATCATCCTGTGACCTGTCTGCTTTTTGTTTTTTCACCCTGAAGCTGATAACAAAACTGTGAAAATAGGAAGATGTCATGGATGTTGTAATAAAAAAAAAATAGCCTTGGGCAACTTATCACACAAGTTTCCATTGTAAAATGTATCTCCAGGTGTGCAAGTAACAGAGGGCCTGGTGATTTCAACAGTCCCTCTTGTTCTTCATTATCCACAGAAGAATCCGGGAGCTGTTTTGTGTGAATCCATCAGTTTGTTAATCCAGAAGCCAAGGAGACAGCAGAGAGAAAGATCTGCTCTTCCAAGTTGCAGTGTTTCTGTGGAAAGGGATGTGTGCCAACCAATCCAGGAAATAAAATCTGCTGTGGGATTCTCCCCTCCTTGGAGCTCTGGTTTGTGATCCAGGAGGATCCTTTGCTCCCGCCAGGACTGCACTGCTCTGTCTTCACAGTCGGAATGAAGCCACGGGGGACCAGCCAGAGCAATTTACTTCCCTTTAGGTGGTATTCCAGTTCTTCCTCTGTCTTGCATTGACAGCTTCCCACTTCTTCCACAGCCCTCTCCCATGTCTATAAAGCGTTTTGGGAACTAGTGCCACAGATGCCATCACCTTTGGAACTTGTATGGGATGCTGCCGGGATGATGTTCCATATCTGAACACACATTTCTGTGATTCCATGCACTCGTTCAGTTGGAGTGGAGACAGGGTTAACTGAGCAACCAGATAATCCTGCAGGGCCAGGAGACAGTTAGTGAGGTCTTTGTTTTCATCTTGTAATTGTCAGATATGGCATGTTTACCATAAGGGCTGTGAAAAGTGTGATGCAAGATGTAAAGCTGTCCCTCTGTGTTAATAATGAATTGGCTACAGGAATATTTATCAAAATGTCTGTTCCATGATGATTTTCTCTGTTGCTGCCTGCTTTAGCTTCCTCATGTCAATCAAGTTGTCCATCCTGGTGTTTCTGGAGTTCTGATTGCACTGGAATAATCTTCTCTCTGGATTGTTTTCCCCAAAACAGTTGCAAAGCAATGAAAATAATTAGACAATGTACTGTATCGTCCTCCTGCCTCACTCCCAGATAAAATGATATCTGCTGGCCTTGGAGATAGTAATGAGTCCTTTCAATATTCCAACGAGGCAGAGAAGTACTATTCTGTATCTGCAAAATTACAGAACATGAAACATAAAAGCCCGAGTTTAAAACAAAGATTTGAAGTGCCCAGGCTTTAAAAACTCAGATAAAGCTGTTCGCTGAAGACGCTGCAGGTCCAGGCCAGGCGTTAAATCCAGATCTTCCCAAAGTTCCTGTGCAGTTCAGTTATTACAGAAATGACTCTGTAACTCTTTTGTTCCCCTCCCCTTTTTTTTTTCTAGTGTCCATTTACAATGTGCTTAACCATGACCTGAGGGAGCAGGAGCTGGGAGCGACATCCAGCTTTGGGCTCTTGACTCCCATCCCCACAGTGCAAAATGGTGACACCTGGGTGTGCTTCCTGCATTAATAAATCTCTCTGGCTTGTATTTCTTCAGCTGGGTCGACCTGTGCATCTTTCACTTGTGTTTAGAAGCTCATTTTCAAAAAAAAAAAAAAGCTGATTTGGCGTATTTTAGAACAAGGTGTTGATTCCTCCCGGGATTTAAAATACACAACTATGCTGCAGCATCTTCCTGTGACAGTGTTCTGTTCTCCTCACCATTTCCCTCTCCACCACCACCCACCAGTTACTACATGAAGATATCACTGCTGCTTTCAGGACCTGATAGCACCTTAAATGTTCGCTTTTATTCTGTTTCCAAAGATGTATTCCTGTACGGCTGCCAGTAAAACTTCTCAGCTCCACAGGAAAGTCTTTGTGTTTGAAATGCTCCCTTAGAATTTTTTTTTTTTTGNATGGTATTCCAGTTCTTCCTCTGCCTTGCACTGACAGCTTCCCACTTCTTCCAGAGCCCTCTCCTGTGTCTGTAAAACCTTTTGGGAACTAGTGCCACAGATGCCATCACCTTTGGAACTTGTATGGGATGCTGCCGGGATGATGTTCCATATCTGAACACACATTTCTGTGATTCCATGCACTCGTTCAGTTGGAGTGGAGACAGGGTTAACTGAGCAACCAGATAATCCTGCAGGGCCAGGAGACAGTTAGTGAGGTCTTTGTTTTCATCTTGTAATTGTCAGATATGGCACGTTTACCATAAGGGCTGTGAAAAGTGTGATGCAAGATGTAAAGCTGTCCCTCTGTGTTAATAATGAATTGGCTACAGGAATATTTATCAAAATGTCTGTTCCATGATGATTTTCTCTGTTGCTGCCTGCTTTAGCTTCCTCATGTCAATCAAGTTGTCCATCCTGGTGTTTCTGGAGTTCTGATTGCACTGGAATAATCTTCTCTCTGTTTTCCCCAAAACAGTTGCAAAGCAATGAAAATAATTAGACAATGTACTGTATCGTCCTCCTGCCTCACTCCCAGATAAAATGATATCTGCTGGCCTTGGAGATAGTAATGAGTCCTTTCAATATTCCAACGAGGCAGAGAAGTACTATTCTGTATCTGCAAAATTACAGAACATGAAACATAAAAGCCCGAGTTTAAAACAAAGATTTGAAGTGCCCAGGCTTTAAAAACTCAGATAAAGCTGTTCGCTGAAGACGCTGCAGGTCCAGGCCAGGCGTTAAATCCAGATCTTCCCAAAGTTCCTGTGCAGTTCAGTTATTACAGAAATGACTCTGTAACTCTTTTGTTCCCCTCCCCTTTTTTTTTTCTAGTGTCCATTTACAATGTGCTTAACCATGACCTGAGGGAGCAGGAGCTGGGAGCGACATCCAGCTTTGGGCTCTTGACTCCCATCCCCACAGTGCAAAATGGTGACACCTGGGTGTGCTTCCTGCATTAATAAATCTCTCTGGCTTGTATTTCTTCAGCTGGGTCGACCTGTGCATCTTTCACTTGTGTTTAGAAGCTCATTTTCAAAAAAAAAAAAAAGCTGATTTGGCGTATTTTAGAACAAGGTGTTGATTCCTCCCGGGATTTAAAATACACAACTATGCTGCAGCATCTTCCTGTGACAGTGTTCTGTTCTCCTCACCATTTCCCTCTCCACCACCACCCACCAGTTACTACATGAAGATATCACTGCTGCTTTCAGGACCTGATAGCACCTTAAATGTTCGCTTTTATTCTGTTTCCAAAGATGTATTCCTGTACGGCTGCCAGTAAAACTTCTCAGCTCCACAGGAAAGTCTTTGTGTTTGAAATGCTCCCTTAGAATTTTTTTTTTTTTTGGAGAACATCTGTTGTCACCCCATCACGAATTGTTTCCTTTGCTCCTCAGGAGTATATTCAGTTATATTTGCTTGCACGGCCATGTCTATTCAGTCTGCTCCCATCTCCTCTCTGTGTTTTTGAGGGGTTTTATTTTTAGATTCATTAGGTGTTTAGGCCATCTCTGCACTGGTGCTTGCTCTGCAGTTTTCAAACCTGTTTCCTCCAGAAAAATGAATACTGTAAGTTTGGGTGCTCAAGCACCCAGTTGGTGAAATTCCAAAGGCAAGGCCTTATAGGACCACTGCTAATTGTGTAATTGCTGATTATGGTACTAATGCACCATACTGGATTTCAAACTCAGTGTCATCTCACCCCTAACCGCTCTGCCGTGGTCACTGGATGGCTTCTTTAAAAAAAATCCATCATTTGAACTCATTTAAATCATGCTGTTTAACCATCTACCTTCTCCTGGGCTCAGCCTGCAGAGTCTGCCAAGAAGTGAAACACAAGAGATTAGTCTGTTTGCATCTTCTGCCTGAATCCGAGGAGAGAAAAATAGCTTAACTTTAGGCATATGCTTAAGTGTTTTGCTAGACTGAAATTTGATCAAGACTCTTCCCACTTTCTTCCTCTCAATCCATCTGTGGTACCCACAGAACCTTCCTAATCTCTGGGAATTTTTGACAGAAAATCACACTCTGTAGGGAAACCTCAGCACTGATGGTGTGAATGGCTAATGGTATTTGATACAGCTCTTTGATGTCCCGTGTGCCCCAACTTTTTTTTTGCCTCAAAGCTGCTTTTTGTTGCCTTTTGTTCATAAATCTGTCTGTCCATGTACCAGCTCCCTTTGGACATCCTGCCCCAATTCTTCCAGTACTTCTAGGAGGAGTTGGACTCTTCAGAGCTGAATCGACCGTGTGGAAATGTCACGGCGTCGGATCAGGGAAGCTGATAAATCTGAACCAAAGACCCGTTGGGGAGCAGTAGATGTCAGCAAGAGGAGTTTGGAGGCTCCGGTTGCTGCGGGAAGCGTCTGAAATTCAAGCCCGCCTTGTCTCTCTGCCTTCTGCTTCCTGAAGGTGGAGCCAAACCCCCTATCACATCCCCAAATCTTCCCAACTTGTTCTTTATCACACAGCAAAGGCTTAGCGCGCTGGTATTTTTCCTTGCACAACGGAGAAAACTGGAAAGTGGCTGCGAGGATTCTGTCTGGCCAAGATGCATTTTGCAGAGTGCTCGCTCTCTAGATCTAAGACTGCAGCAAAGGGGGGGGAAAAAATCCAAGGACAAAAAGGACACTCTGAGTGTTGTTTGCACCGTGTGTGATGGGAGATTTAGTTCCATAAACTCCCCCAGAAATAAAGCATTTAAAAAATACTCCTTGTCCCAAATACAAACTCCTCGCTTTTCCCGGGATTTCGGGTTCTGACTCGTCGTGCTTCATTAAAATCCCGAACATCCACGTGCTCCAATAACTCTCCATGATCCATTTGAATGGCTGCTTTCAGGACTGCAGTGCTCTCCGAGCAGCACATTCCTCGGGCTCTGCAGATGCATATGACACAGCAGAATTTTAGGCAGTACAAGAATTATAAAGCTCAGTTTCCATTACTGTAATTGCTATATAAATCCTACTTTAGAACAGGCCTATTTAACCTTGGGTTGTGCCGAGACTTGGTCCAAGTCTGATAAGTTGAACACCAAATTATTTTCCTTTTTTCCTCCCTTCTTTTCTCTGCAGTGTCGTAACTTAGCGGGGAGGGACACGGGATCCAGCACGTCCCCTACGCCCTGTCCCTGCCGGGGGGGTGGCTGCAATCAGCCATATACCTGTCCCCAAGCAGCAGCAGGACAAACTGAGCTGTGCATTTTGTTCCATCTGGAAAGCACCGTTTCTCCCCTTGGAACCTGTGGCTGCTGCTCATGCACAGCTGTACTGGGAGCAGGTGTGTCAGACGGCTCGGAGGCAGACGGTGCACAGGGAGGAGCGCTGGGGTAAACCTTGGGAGTCTGCACCCTTTGGAGGGCTGGAGCAGGAATTCCCATCTTTCATGTGGTTTCTCAGTGAAAGGGAAGGTGGTGGGTGCCCTGGTGCTTCTTCCTCGTGGCACTGAGGTGCCTGGAGCTGCCACCAGCTGCCTTTCAGGTCAAAGCATTCAAAACTTCTGGTTGGACAAAGAGCAGTGGGATCAAAGTGGAAGAGGGGAAGTTTAGGTTAGATATACACGAGAAATTCTTCCCCGTGAGGGTGGTGCTCACAGAGAAGCTGTGGCTGCCCCACAGTGTTCCAGGCCAGGTTGGACAGAGCTTGGAGCAACCTGGAATAGTCCCTGCCCATGGCAGGGGTTGGAACTGGATGAGCTTTAAGGTCCTTTCCAACCCAAACCATTCTAGGATTATGTGATTCTAAAACTGAGAAGGAAGTTGGCAGCACCGCACGCAGAGGTCGGTGATATCCTGCTCCATTGCTGGAGCATGCCAGACTCCCAGCTGTAGGCCAGGGAGCAGCTTTGATAAGAATAGCCATGACTTGTTCCAAAGAAATTCTGGCACAGCATTTTCCATGCCACCAACCTGTTCTGCATTGGGTCCTTTGCCCCCAGGTCAGTAAAGCCAAAGGGAATGCAGTTATTCATGAATTCTGTTTCCTTTACACAGAGTCTTCTTCAAGGTTCCGTGGATTTACTGTGAGGAAAACATGGCAAGAGCACGTAAGAGGAGATCAGTGAGAACCGAAGAGCTGAGTGTTCACCCTGAGCTGGGTGAGGCTGCCCACCATATGGATTGTGTTGGCAAAGGCAGAAACCTGGCGAATGCAGAGGTGGGGGGTAATTTTTAGGGCTTTCATTGCAGGGTTCCGTTGATTATAACCCTATTAGGAGGCCGATGCATGTGACTTTTAAGTTATTTTGTTAACTAAGTGTAGGCAATGGATGTGTCATGCTAACAGCCATAATTGCTGGTGTGTCTAACACAGTATGTAAGTACAGTAGAGTGAATTTAAAAGGTTGTGGTAATCTAAGAATGTTAAAAGGGAAATGTGTGCCTGAGGGGCATGGGGGCTGGGGAGAAAAACGACTTACTTGACATTCACTGTCTTCCTCCCAGCTCCTTTGCTAAAGTAGGAACAGAATCGGAACAAAAAAATGTTTGTTTTACAGCTGTACCAAGTTACGGCGTGGACTCGTGCTCCCCCCTCCTCTCCCACTTGCATCAAGTACATCCTGTACTTTTGGCAACATGTTGACTGGATATTTAAAAGCTGTGAACTGTTCTGAAAGTTTCACATACTGGGTTATGGGCCATGTGTGTTTGATCAAAATTCAATTACTGCACTGTACCATGCTTGGAAACCTATCATCCCAAGTTATGAAGTATGACGAAATAGGCTAATCTAATTGGTTCAGTATGGGAGCAGTATCAACCAAGCTTGTTATGATAAATAGCTTCCTGTGTTAAAGGTTCTCTAGAGCTTAAGTATCTTGGCTCACCTCCCTCTACAAAATAAGAATAGTGTTCCCTGGGAACAGTTACATCACTGTCCTTCTCCTACATTCACAATTAAAGGTTTGTGGATTTTTTTTGCCGTCTTGCTGTTCCTTGAATAGATAAACCGTGGCCATCTACCCCGTTCCTCACTTCCAGCTCCTCCCCCTTTCCACAGGTTCGGTTGTGTCGTGCTGAACCCTGAGTCTGAACACTGGAAGTGTTCAAGGCCAGGTTGGATGGGGCTCTGAATAAACTGGGATGGTGAAAAGTGTCCCTGCCCATGGCAGGGGGTGGAACAAGATGATCGTTAAATCCCTTCCTACCCAAACCATTCTGGGATTCTATGATTCTAAGGCAAATTTAACCAAGATGCCAAAACCCACCCTGGGCCAAGGCTGGGGTTTGTGTGCTGCTGTATCAGTACATGTAACATGTCTGTTTGTATAAAGAATCAGAATTTTTGATGTTAAGTTAAACATGGAAGCACTTTAATCTTTCTAAGGATCTAATACAAGAACTTTTGTACAGTGAGTTCTGTACCCATGGATGTGCAATGATCTCCCTGACACTGAGATTTTAGGTCATCAGTAGTTAAACACAAATCCAGTGTGCAAGTGCTGGATTATGGCTAGGGAAGGACTATGTTCTAAGCCTGGATTTGTAGTCACTAAATTTGGCTCTAAGTCAGTGAGCTGTCTCCCACGAGATGATACTGGCTTCGTGATTTTATCTGGTCCATCTTTGGCAAGAAGTGCTTAGCTCGGATTTTGATGTCACAGTAATAGACAGTGTCAAGGGGGGAAAAAAATCCCAACACATGGAAAAGTGGCTCCTTATGCTCTGGCAATTCAATTTTTTCCTTTCTTGAACCCCCCCTTATCACGTGCCTCTTGACTCAGAAATCCCCTCCAGGCAAAATAATGGTGTGATGATCATTTTCCAGACACAAAACTTAGGCCTGATACTGCCAGGGCCTTTAAGACTGGTGAGATTTCTCCCAAGAATAAAGTTATTCACTTACTTAAGGCTTGGTAGAGTGAGTCCTTATGTAAGTGAATCTTCGAATTAGCCCCGAGACTGCCTAATACCTGGATTAAGCCTGTATGGTGATTAATGCCTATTTACTATATCTGTTATCCCACTGCATTTTGCTCTTCAGCCTTGATTAAGCCCTTTGCTTTACCATTTAAAATGTCCTGCTTAACCTTCTGCTTACAAACAGTGCTGAGGTCTGCACTTTTAACTAGCACAAGTTCTACCATAAATAATAGCATTTAATTTTAAAGTGCAACGGCTACAGTCACCACTTGATTAAATGACAAAGAACAGCAACAGCAAACTGGCCAACACAGAGGTTTTCACAACAAATGTCTAGATCCACACAAGAGCAAAAAAATACACCTTCCTGCTGCTGATTAGCACTTTCTGTGCAGGTCTTTATTTTACGTGTTTATAGGAAATTATTGCCGAAAGAGCCTAATGGTGACTCTCTGTGATTTCCCCAAATATGTTTTGAAGGAGATAAACTAGATTAATCTCTCTTTATAAAGTTCCCACAAGAAAGCTCACAGACACAGTAGCTTTACCTTCAAAAATAGAATGTGACTGTAGGCACTTATGCTAATCTCTTTTTTGGCAAATCAGCTTTTTTGTATTGAATCTTGCTTGATTGAATAGCGCTGGAGCTGCCAGAGTAAATGCTATTATCAATGTACAGTAATTAAGGAAATAGTCCTTGTCACTCCAACAGTGTCCAGGCAGTGCCTTCTGTAATAAAGTTAAATGATAAAGAAACCTCTTTAAGGTATAAAAACTGGACCAGGGGAGCTCTTGGCATGCAGGCAAATAACGCAGTGTGGGATTACAGGTGGTGGGGAAAGTATAAATGCCCGTGGAATTCATGCTAAATGCATGTTTGATGCTAAATGTCTAAATAGATGCTCGGCTCTAAAACACATAATTGTTTAATTTGTCATGTAATTTCCTGACTCAGGGCAGTTGAGCATCTCCCAGTCTCCACCCTTCAAAAATGTGTGTGAGGGAGAGGAGAGGGGGGAGACCCTTCCATCATTCAGCAACTTCAAAGATCTTTTCCCCCTTCAGGCAGGAGCCTGCACGAATGATAAACCTTGCTTTAAGATCAGCAGAGCCCAGCTCTGCCAAATCCATTTGGGGAGAGAATTTCAGTAAAAAGGACTTGTCATTCCTTCCCCCGCCCTCCCGTTTCACTTGAAACTTTACAGCCTGAAAGTCCTTCGGTGGATCGGGATTGTTCCTGCAGCTCCCGAGCAGGGAGATTCCCCAAGGAAAGAGACAGAGCAAAACCTGTCTTCTGCATTAAAACCGTATCACAGGCATCAAGAAATGTAAAATATAGTAAAGCAGGATAATTCTCAGGTTCCAGAAATGATGTTTAATAAGCAGGGAGTGGTGGTGGGTGCTGCCGGAGGTTTCTCGGCGCTGCTCAGCTCATTGCAGTGCTCTGGCCTAAGACATGCTGAGCTCTGCACTAGAGAGCAAAGAGCTTTTGTCCAACCCAGGTACGTGCAGGAGAGATGTTGTTTAATGCTCAATAAATAACGAGGGGAGGTATTTAATCAAGTGTGCCGGGAAATACTGCTCACGTCCAGGCACACACATTTCAAAAGGCACAGCTTGGAGCGAAGGCTCGGAGGGATGCAAGGGGACGGTGAAGGAGCCCGCAGTAAGGCTGCTAAATTTCATCCCACTACTCATCAGACACACGCAGGATTCCAGCCCTGTGCTGCCTTTTATCTCAACTCTGTATAATAATTTTCACATTTCATAACTCTGGCAGTTTTTCCTGGGCGCACGTTACTGAAGGTTTTAACATTCCCTGCACCACTCCACTCTAACACATTGAGATTCTGAAGGTTGGGCATCGTAACCTCGCCATTAAATCTTTGACACAATGAAGTGTCTTCTAAATAAATTCAGAGGGATTGATCCAGTGAACTTCAGGGTGCACCTTTTCAATTATTTTTTAAAGATGGTAGTGTTTCGTGCATATTGCGCTCCGGATTTGTGGGGCTGGGAGAGGGGGGAGCCACGGCTTGAGCGAGGGCCTGAGCTCTGCTCCAGCAGGAGCTTATGGAAACACTCAGAGGGGAGCGAGCACACAAGCTGTTCCTGTGCTTCCAGCACAACTCTTAACTTGGTATTCCTGGATCTGGGCCTCTTTTCTGTTGTATGTAAAACATTAATGTTCTATATATTGTTCCAAAATATTTGGGTTTTTTGCATTCCCCGTGCTCGACCTTCAGAACTGTCTGCCTGAATTTGAGCAGAAGCACTTTGGTGAGAATTAAAGAAAAAATGATAGCCCAGGCAGCGGGTTTTTAATTGAGGCATGCCAAATACCAAAGGCAGATGCTTTTTCATTCTGTAGCTCCTGGATACGCTGTCTACTTTTCGGTTTCAAGGACAAAGGAAACACTTACCCAATTAGATGAGGCATGAGATTGTGACATACGGGCTCTTTCCTTAAATAAAAAAAAATTGTTGGAAAAAGATATTTGACCCCAAGACAATAAGTGCTGTTCAAATAATGAATACTCCATAAATCCAGCCATACACACAGCTCTGCCTGGGGAACTGTGCTGTTTCTGTCGTGGAAGAGGCCGTGAGACCATGCGGGATAAACCCCACACAACTCCCTTGGCCAAATCGCATTTTGAAGTCCTTACTTTTCAAACAGGATAGACAGAAGTGTAAGCCAATTACACTGTGAGGCCGACTTCTGCCATCTCCTCCTCTGACATCTCTATCCAGTCAGCCCGGATGATACCAAACATGATCTGATTGTCAGAACAGCTGGATTTCCCCACACTAAGCCATGGGAATCTCTTGCTCCTCTTACCAGGCTCGTAGGAGCTGATACTTTAACAGGAATGTGGTTTGCCCAAGGTGAAGGGGCTTTTGTGTGATGAAGGTAAGAGGCAGTTACACTGCCTTTCTACACATCACACCTGAATCTGAAGCATCCTAGAAGCCCACTTGAACTGCTGCACGAGGAGCATCACACGCCTTTGTCAGAAGTGGGATGCATTGGGATTTGCCTCATTTCTCTCTCTGTATCTGGAGATGAGGGCAATAGTTAAACTTCAAAATAATTGTGGCTCTGCTGTCTCCTGCCTCAGAGCTGGGATGTGTTTGCTTTAGCCTTTACCAGACAGCTGGAAGTGTTGACTGATAATTGTGGGGAGTTTCTGATCCTCCAGAAGAGCAAAGAGTCTCCTCCATCCTCTGCCTGTTGTTCCTGCTGTTGGCTTTGCCGGTATGTTTGAAGTCAGTGTTCCCATCACTGCACACAGGACTGGTGTCTCAGGTGCTGGGAATTAACGTTGCCTGTTTAATTACATCAGTGTGCAGTCAGACCTGCTAGCTGTCCTTTCTCATAGAGTTGCTTAAAGTGGGATTGCAGCTTCACATCAAACTGGGTGTGGGGCTGAGTGATAATGGAACAAATGGAAGTGACTGGAAAAATTGCTCATGTTCTCCCAGCCAGGCCCAGCTGCCATTTTGATTTCTCTCCACCTTGGTGGCTGTCCCTGGATCTCTGAAGCATCGGTCCTGCCGTACACTATGCAGAGCCATTAGTCATGTGTGACACCTAACGGGCCCCCAAACCACGGTGTTCCTGGTGACAATTCAGGATGGCTGGACCCCTGGTGATTCTGGACCTTGAACCCTTCCTGGTCCCAGCTGCAGCACAGATTAGGCTGGAAGCTGCATCTGCGCCTGTTGGCGAGGTCCCAGCCAAGGGCAGTTGCAGCATCGCTGCAAGGAAAGCACAATGCCAATCCCCACCAGTGAGAACCTCCTGGAGAAATGGGGAAGAAGGACACGAGGATTCATGGATCTCCTGGAGATAGCAGAATCATTGCATCGTAAAATGGTTTGGTTTGGAATGAACCTTAAAGATCATCCAGTTCCAACCCCCTGCCATGGGCAGGGACACTTTCCACTATCCCAGGCTGCTCCAAGCCTCATCCAACCTGTCCTTGGACACTTCCAGGGATGGGGCAGCCACAGCTTCTCTGGACAACCTGCGCTGGGGCCTCACCAGCCTCACAGGTAAGAATTTCTTCCTAATATCTAATCTAAATTTACTCTCTTACAGCTTAAAGCTGTCGATGCAGATGAAGTGATGATGCTTCTCATCTCGGCTGCAGGAGCAGCAGCGTGTCAGAGCGTATCCCTAGTCCGCTACATCCCAATGTCCACAGAACAGGCAGAGGAACAGCCTCTTCCTCTTCCACCCGCAGAGCTGGTAGCACCTGAGAGGCTGCAGAGCGTCCCTGGGCCCCTCTCCCCTGGAGCAGGAGCTGAGATCGATGGCATGGCTTAACTTTAGGCTCTGCTGCCTTGGGCCAGCTCAGCATTCTCGTTGCTGAGCCAAAACCTTGTGTAATTACATTACTGTTGCTGCCATTGTTTTTAGGAGAGCTTGTACAGAGCTCTTTACTTCTGCAGTTTGCACAGCCATAAAAACCATACAGAACACAAGGAGGTGAGGAAGAAACATGATGAATTTTCATCATATTGATATTTCTGGCCCAATTTACATCGTGACCATGTCCTTCATGGTGAGGAGCAATAATACCCTCTGCCAGGCTCATGTTGCCATGGATGGGAGAGGAAACAGCGACCCGAAGGGTGTCACATTCTGGAAACCTGACCTTGGGAGAAGGATCCACAATTAACGAGATGGGTAAGAGAGTCTTGATTATCATAAAAAACCCCCCATGTGCCAAACAGTTTTAAAACATCTCACATATTATCGATGAATTTTCTGTTGGTAGGAAGAATTCAAAGGGGTGCTATTTGCATTCTGGACAGAGAGGGAGCAGATCTATAGCACGACTCTCAATAAATACATCGCTGCAGTAAACTTCTTTAGCACTTTGCAATTCACATCTGATCTCTGCTGACCTTTTTTTTTTTTCTCCTAATTAAACCTTTAGCTTGCAAATGAGCCATTTCCTACATCAAACTGGTAGATGGCAAAGGAGGAAATTCTACCCGCGATTTATAGGAGCTGCTGGTGACCTAACTGTCTATCACCACCTGTTCTAATTGATCTCTCTTTGAATTAAATTTGGCCAATTACTTACTCCTAGATGAACAAAGACGAGACTGTCCTTAAAAGCTGTTGTGCCGACGGCAGCAAGCAAAGCCGGGTGTGCAGTGGCTGGTAGAGCAGAATCCATTTTGTGCACGTAGGAAGATGAAGGCCAAGTGCCTCCAGCACCCCAAACCTCCACCAGGTGTTTTCCCAGAGCAGTGTTTGTTTGAAGAAACTGATTTTGATGATCTAAGCTGCTGCTCCTACTCTGTTCACATCCTCACCTGCTGTCGCTTGTGCCTTGGATTTGGAGCTGGATGACCAAACCAACCTCTTCCAGCTTCCTCATGCCCCCCAGTCCTGTTCCAGCACAGTGGTGTGGCTGCCCGTTAAAGCCTTTCAGTGTACCACCCACGGAGAAATCCCCCCAAATCATGAAGCAGCCGTGCCTCCACTGCCTCCTGATGAAGGAAGCAAATGGAATATCTGAGATGCGTGTAACAGCAATTCAACAATGTTGAACTGCTGACCTCAGGAGTTCCAATGTATTCCTGCCTGAACTACATAGTGCTTCGCCCGTCCAGATGAATCCTGTACCCTTCCCTGTGGCCAAACCCTGAGAGTTTGGCTGGGGCAACACCCTGTGGTATCAGGGAAGGATCCTTCCCTTGCCTGGACAGCAAGGAGCCAGAGCTGCAGCAGTCAGCAGCCACACAAAGGGAGTTAATTCAGTCCAGTCTATTAAAAAGTCATGAGTTTCACCTCAAAATCCTGTTCAGAAGTATATTTTATCTGATTTTCCTCATCTCCTGGCTCCAGAGAGTACATTTTCAAGCCCTGCTTCTACATCTGAAATGCTGAGAAATGTCCTTTCCCGCAGGATATTTCCCACATGGTGCAGCTTCACAGATAGGTTTGCAATTCATGCTGCAGGATTTGGCCCCCCCATCACCCCTCTGCCTGCCCCATCCGAGCAGTCAGCATTTCCAAAGGAATTGGGTGCAAATCCCACCTCAGCCAGCAGCTCTTTCCCTGTGGCACAAGCTCTGCCACTGCAGCATCCTTGGAGATAATTTCAGCCCTTTCCTCTCCTCCTTGGGCCACAGGGAATGGGAGACCTTGCCAGCTTTCCTGCCCCACATCCAGGGTGACTTTTCCAAAGTCTCACTGGGAAAATGCTCTTCCTTTCCAGGAACACTGGACATTGTGTTGGAAATTCCTCACTCTGATTCTGTGTTGTTTACCTGCACCCACCAGTGCTGGGAATGCCAAGCTCCCAGCTTGACAAAGCAACTGCTTGTCTCCCAACCTTTCTTTGGAAAGACAATTAAAAACCCACCCTAAACAACTCCCAAATGATGCAAAAATATTATTTAGATACAAGAAAAGCTTCCCCAAGCCACAACTCAGAGATTTTAAACGTGGGGGAATCATAACTCAGTGACATGAGGGAAGAGTCCCAACTGAGAAAACGCTGGAAAATGGCTTTTCCTGCATCCAGGTGAGTTGTGACAGGACTCCAGAGTGGGGTCCTGAGAGAAGAGTGGACCCTTAAGAAGATTTACATGTGGGATCTTTGTATTGTCCCTCCTTTCTGTTTTTTAATAAGGAAAATCAACTTATTTCCCTGTGTGGAGAAACCAAGGCTAGTTGGCATCCCTGGGATCGGGGTGTGTTCAAGTTGTTTTTTTTTAAGGTGCATGTTTCCTAAATAAATAAACACTTTATGCCCTGTCAGGGTGTTCCTCAAGCCCCAGACCTATGGACCGAGGGGGTGCCTGTTGCCCTCAGCTGAGCCCCCCAGTATTCCACAGGCTGCATCCCGGTTTCTCCATGCACGAGTCCCATTGGCAGCTGCCTCAGTTCAGGGGGATAATCTTTATTAACGGAAAATCAATCAGAAGAAAAAGAGTCTCATCTTCTGCAGGACAGAACTCACCCCTCAACAGCCACCCCTTCAGTGCAGAAGGAGCCGCAGCGTCCGGCCCCGGCTGTGCAGCACCAGCCAGCCCAGAGCTCCTGGAATATTAAAGCTTTGGAGGCAGAAAGGTCAGTGGCAAATAGCTGGACGTGTAACAGGCAAACAGTGCCATTCCTCACCCCTTGCCGGGGTTGCCAAGCGCCACAGACGCAACGAGCCCCACGCGGGGATGGCGGTGGACGGGAAAGTTTGTGGAGCTGCCCGTGGCCACGTGAGTGAACTTGGGAGGTGAATATTCCTCTCTTTCCATCAGCGCCTTTCAAGAGGACTGGGGAGAAAGGAAAAGGAAAAACAAAATCCAAGCAAAGGACAAAATTATGGGAAAGGGATGAATCAGGACGTTTTTCTGTGGACACAGAAGAGGCTTCGGTCGCCTCGGGAGCCGCCGGAGCAGCGTGTGCTTGGGAAATTAAAAGCATTCTTGGAGCAGGGGAAGAAATAAAAACCTGTGTAAAGTGATTTAATTCTGGCCAACGAGCTGGGTAAAAGCTTTATTTGACAGAAAAGGGATTTAAATGTGTGACATGGGTAACTTAAGTTCATAAAGGCTGGAGGAGTGCTGGCACCATCCAGAAAGGCAGAGGTTGGATCTCCGCTGGCATCAGGAACCACTGAGATGCCTGAGGAGTTCTTAGTCTAAATCCTGTCGTGGTGCTGAGGGGGATGCTCCAAAAGCCAGGCTGTGGGCAAGGCATGTTGCCCACAGGGGGATGTACCCCCCTGCACCCCACTGATTTTATCTGATAACCTGTGATTTCAGATAACTTATGAATGATCTCCAGGGAGACCTTAGAGCACCTGCCAGTGCCTAAAGGGGCTCCAGGAGAACTGGAGAGGGCCTTTGAGCAAGGGCCTGGAGTGACAGAACAAGGGGGAAGAGCTTCCCACTGGCAGAGTGCAGGGTTAAGTGGGATATTGGGAAGGAATTCTTTGCTGCGAGGGTGGTGAAGCCCTGGCAAAAGTTGCCCAGAGAAGCTGTGGCTGCTCCATCCCTGAAAGTGTCCAAGGCCAGGTTGGACAGGCCTTGGAGCAACCTGGTCAAATGGAAGGTGCCCCTGCCTATGCCAGGGGGATGGAACTGAATGATCTTTAAGGCCCCTTCCAACCCAAACTGGTCTGTGATTTTATTATACTCACTTGTGCAGGTTCCCTTGGGCTGTGTCTGTGAACAGCAAATCTCAGAAAAAAGGTGATTTTTTTTCACCCAGCTCATCACTCATCCTGGGTGAAGCAGATCCCTACCAATTACTCTGCCAGAGGAAATACGTATCCCGATTAACTAATTCTGCTTGTGAATGGGAGGATCTTAAGGCACTCCAAGGCACTAACGAGGCTGCCAGACCCCCCAGAGCCCTTCGGGGTGGCATTATAACGTGGCTGACATTTTCCACGCTCCCTCCTTAGTCTTCTGGCTGCGATATAAATTTTCTTGGAGTTCTGCTCTGTTATTTGCATACATCTACACACTGTTTGTTTTTACACAGTGACCTACATAACTCATTTTAATACGTACCAAAGCAGCAGGGTTGGGCTGGAGGGGTGTTGGGTGGGGGGATGCAGCAGCTCAGCTGCAAGGAATCCATCATTTCTGTATTTTGGGAGAGGTTAATGGGGGAAATGGCATCCCTGTCC
The DNA here is from genome assembly GCA_013390025.1 of Pitta sordida. Taxonomy (NCBI): domain Eukaryota; kingdom Metazoa; phylum Chordata; class Aves; order Passeriformes; family Pittidae; genus Pitta; species Pitta sordida. The sequence continues at coordinate 214,102 of WEKX01020268.1, forward strand.
CCCTCTGTCCTCCATGCTGGTAGAAATGGTGTCAGGCCATTTCCATGCATTGCCAAAACTATGAATGAACTATTCTAAACTGTCAGTATAAACAAAATATTAATTTTTAATTTAATTTGTCTCCTCTGTTCTCTCACGTTTGTTCTTCACGAGGTAGTGGAAACACAGTGATGCTCCAGGAGTCTCCAGCTATGGGAAAGGTGGGAAGGTTCCCTCAGGGCACACATTTCCATCTATATGAGAATATGTGTTTTGTTCTGCAGTTTGTCTTCATGTCAGAGCCATCAGGATGTGCTGCAGAGTCACTGATGGCTCTTCTTCACTTAAATATTAGCAGTTAAATAATAGTAAATATTTATGTAAAATGGAGTTGACTCTGATTTGGAAACGTCATAGACCTATAGAATGGTTTGGGTGGTGAGGGACCTCAAAGCTCATCTTGTTCCAACCCCTGCCATGGGCAGGGACACCTTCCACTATCCCAGGTTGCTCCAAGCCCCGTCCAACCTGACCTTGGACACTTCCAGGGATGGGGCAGCCACAGCTTCTCTGGGTAACTCCTTGCCAGGGCCTCACCACCCACACTGGGAAAAACTTCTTCCTAATACCTCATCTAAATCTACTGTCTTTTAGTTTAAAGCCATTCCCCTTGTCCTGTCACTCCAGGCCCTGGTGATATCCTCCAGGCTGGATGTTTCTGTCTGGGTTGGGGTTTGCTGCTGGCTGGTGGACCAGCCCCAAACCCAACCCTTCCCCGGCCCCCAAGAATTCACCCTTGGCAGGGAGTTCACCCTTTCAGAGCAGCTCAAGGGCTATCCCTGATCCTCCTCAGCCAGAAAATAATATTAAGCCCCATCTTACTATATTTTGGCAGGGTCTTGGCCCCTGTGCCTCGACAAGGGCTGGAGAGACGAGCTGGCCCCACGCCTGGTACTGCTGCAGACACTCTTGAGTGCTGCATGTCCTTCATCTGGCCCATTTCAGCTGTGATTGCAACAGCCTGAGCCACCACACGGGTTTCTGTGCTGATATTTCATGACATTTTATGTACATAATCTGCATATGTTATTTTTAGCAAACTTTCTCCCCAGGACAGCCTCATGTGCACCACATCTTGTTCCCATGAGCGTGTGCTGCAGTTGGGAGAGGTTTGATTTTTTTTTTTTCTGATTTTTTAGATCTTTTCCTCAGTCAAGACGAGGTTTTGAATTGCAGAAGTCACACCTCCCCCCCCTAACCCCCCCACACCCCCATCATATTTCTCTTTCTTTTCACATGGCTGCTTCAAATGGGGATAAAACAACCACAAAAGCAAAGGCAACTGAGATGGCCCAGATCCTGTTTTCAGGCATTTCCTTGCTTGGGATGCTCTGGGGTGAGTTACCACCACCCTCCGAAAGAAATAGCATCCTTCTTGGGTGAAAATAGCATTGTTCTTGGTGGAAATAGCATCATTCCTGTGGAAATAGCATCGTTCTTGGTGGAAACAGAATCATTCTTGGTGGTAACAGCATCATTCTTGGTGGAAATAGCATCATTCTTGGGTATTTTGGGAGCAAGACAATCCCTTGTTGTTTGCTGGGAATGGTTTGCTGTGGTTCACGGAGCTGCTGGCACGTGTTGGACTGCAGCATGTTGTCCTGGTGGGTGTTTTTTAGGAACTGTGGTTGCAAGCTCCACGTGAGTGTGTAGGAGATACAGCTCCTCACACCTGGAGACCCCCAGTCCTTTGGCAGGGGAAATCCCAAACCTTGAAACTTAGGTCTGCCTGAACTGTTTGGTGGAGAAGATACTGCCTAAGAAAATGGTGGTTTGTTACATTCAAAGCATTCGTGGAAATTCACTGGTTGGAACGTGAATGCTGAACTTGGGAGGGCACTTTCCCGTGTGGTCTGTACATGTGGGGAGGATGGAGTCCATGTGGGGAGGATGGAGTCCATGCAGGGATGATGGGGGGGTCCTTGCAGGGGTGAGGGGCTCCATGCAGGGAGGATGGGTTCCATGTGGAGCAGAGGGATCTGTGTGAGGCAGATCTGTGGTGGAGCACAGCCATGTACAAGCCCAAGTTGATGCATCAATGGCCCCTCTGTCTGAGGAGAACCACCTGGAGATGTTTCCTGAAGGCACCAGCAATATCCCATGGGCTCTTACACAGAGGAGTGGCCACACGTGAGTCTGGGTGCCCTGAGCAGAGCTTGGCCAAAGGCCATTACTTTTAGAAAGGGGTTATTTCATAACTGGCTTTTAGTAATGCAAATAAATGTCTCAAAGCTGGGTGCCAAGAGGATGGGGTCAACTCTTCACTGGTGTCCAAAGACAGGACAAGGAGTGATGGCCATAAATGAAAACACAAGAAGTTTCACCTCAGCTTGAGGGAAAACCTTTTCTTGAGGGTGGGACAACCCTGGAACAGCTGCCCAGGGAGGGTGTGGAGACTCCATCTCTGGAGTTGTTTAAACCCCATCTCTGGAGTTGTTTAAACCCCTCCTGGTCACATTTCTGTGCCACCTGCTCTAGGTGACCCTGACTGGGCAAGGATGCTGGACTGGCCCTCCCAACCTGAGCCATTCTGTGTTACTGTGAAACCCCACAGACCCTGGTTTTGCCACCCTGGACAATAATTTGTTTAACTTCGTGTCTCACTTGGCTTCCCTCCAGTGCTGTGCCTGGTGCCCCAGAGTGGGAGGAGGAACATGACACACATCCATCCTGGCTCCTTTGCTCCCATGTATGTGGGCTGTCCCTGACAGAACCCTCGGATCCAGGGATGCAGCAGGGACACATGGTGACATGGTGACACATGGCAAAGCACAACCTTGAGTGACACCCGCTGCAAGCAGCGTTGGGCAGCGGCATGACTTCCACACGACACAGCTGGGCCCTGGTTAAAAGCTCTTCCCAAGTGCTTGGAGCAACAAAACCTCTTTTTTTTTTCAGAGTCCTCGTTGTGTACTAATGAAGGAATAAAATAAACATTTGGTAACAAATCCAGCATATGGTTATTGTTTGCTGCAAGGACGGGGGAAAGCATGACTCCATAGCTGGGCGAAAAGGCTGCAGCTGCACTATCGCATTACCACGCTTTATTTAATAAACCCTCGTCCTGCCAGCCTTAACAAAATTTCTCCTTCCCCCTCAGCCCTGAGAGGTGGTTTTGGTGCCTTCTGCCGCCATGGCCATGGCAGGGTCGCATGTGCCCTTCGTTAGCCAAGGAATCTGCTTTCAATTCCGGCCCTTCGGATTGTATTTTCACAGCGACTCATTAGTCAGCGAACGCTGACAAGCCGCTGTAAGTGTGCCATCTCCCGCATTGTTAATATGCAAGTGCTGCGCCCAAAATGATTTATTTAGGTTTTAATTAAAATTTGTGGATAGACCAGTGAGTTTTAGCAGTGCCGGTTCTAATTTGTGGTTGCAGAGGAAAAAAAAATAATAAAAAGAAATCAATAAGCTCATAACATTTATATTTTTAGAGTTACCTGCTGGTCACTGTTTCCTGCTGTGCCAAGTACAGTCACGCCTTTGGTTCCCACATCAAGGCACACACCTGGAATTCCTCTGGCAGGTAAATTGATGTCCCATCAGTGATGTCCCAATGACTCCAACAACAGATCAAGCCCCGAACAGATGCAAAATTGCAGCAATTTAAGGGCACATTATAGAATCACAGAATGGTTTGGGTTGGAAGGGACCTAGAAATCATCTCATTCCACCCCTGGCATGAATGGGAACACCTTCCACTATCCTTGGTTGTTCCAACCTGGCCTGGAATGTTTCCAGGGATGGGGCAGCCACAGCTTCTCTGGGCAACCTGTGCCAGGGCCTCACCACCCTCACAGTGACGAATTTCTTCCGTATAACTAATGTAAATCTACCCTCCTTCATCTTAAAACCAACCCTCTTGTTCTGTCACTCCATGCCCTTGCCCAGAGTCCCTCTCCAGCTCTCCAGGAGCCCCTTTAGGCACTGCAAGGGGCTCTAAGGTCTCTCTGGAGCCTTCTGTTCTCCAGGCTCAACACACCCAGCTCTCCCAGCCTGGCTCCAGAGCAGAGGGGCTCCAGCCTTCAGAGTATCTTCCTGGCCTCCTCTGGACTCGCTCCAGCAGGTCTACATCCTCTTTATATTTAATTATATTTAATTATACTCTAATTTAATTGGTATCCTTCATATACTTAATTGCATGTTCAGGTTCACAGCAGTATCCAGGAGGAAGGTGAGTAACATGGGGAGGTGGCTGAGCCCTGAGGTTCCATGAGGAGGATGAGTGACTTGCTGCTTGAAAGAAGTTACGACGTAAAAATACTTTGGAGAGTGTGGATCACCCTCTGCAAAATAACCCATGGCACTTCCTTACTGCCAGCATCCCTCATTCCCCTGCAGGAATAATTTATCTTGCTGGTAACTTTTCACAACTCCAAAAGAACAACCTGGAGTGGAAGGACAAGAGGGTTGTGGTGGATGAGTTGAAGGTTTGGGGATATTCCTGCTCCCCTCACCCCGTGGGATCCCCTGAGCTACCCCCACAAGCGAGGCATGTTGTGCCGCTCTTGCTGGATGAGATTTTCTTGCTGCTTGTGACATCAAGATGTGTTTTTATACATTTCAATAAACTCCTAAGAGACTGAACTCATGCCCCCCCCCCGCCCCCCAAATTAGGGATGTTCAGAGCCTTTCTTGGCCTAAAACCACGGCTCAGAGAAGTCCCTGCTGTACCTGATGTAAATATGTATTAATTAAAGCACTTTGGAAATGCAGAGTATTGACCTAACGGGCCGTAATGGCTCTTCTTGAGCAATTACAATCTATCATCCAGCTCCAGACTTCAGGAGGGATTTTTTTTCGGAGGCGCGTTATTGACCCGGCGGCCCCGGGCGGTTTCCTCCCTCGCACAGACCCTTCCTGCCCCAGGGCTCGCATCCTTCCCGGGGAAATTGTTACAGGGGGAGGCCCTAAATCCCTTAAAATTAGTAAATAGGACATATTCCATCCTGCCACCTCCCTGCCATGTGCCTCCTCTCCCACTCCCCACAGCTGAGGGCACTTTTGAGCCTTCCAACCCACCTTCAGACCCCGCGAAACACCCGGAGCAAAATATTTATATATAAAAGAAAAACTTTGTGCTTTCCAGCGGTGGAAACCCTTCTCAGATATAGCATTTGTCTCCCAAGACTTACACCTTCTAATTTAATTTTCCCCTAAATCAAACAGTGTATTAATCCCCAATAGAAAACATGTTCCAGTTGCACAAACAATATTTAAACGGTATATTAGGGACATCTTTTATAAATACTTCTAACAAATCCTGAAAAAAATCTGAATGTGTGGGCTATAATTAATAGAAATGCCAAGTGCCAGCTAACCAGGAAAACTCCAGCATCATAAATCTGCCCCAAGCCTTCTCACATATGCTGATGGATGGGGACTTGCAGCTTAAATATTTAACAATCAATAATTCAAATACCTATCCTACCCTATTAAATTTGTCACATTTATTTATAAATGCAACCTCCAGCTGAAGTTTCTCTAAAAGTTGGGACTCTTCCACCCAGTAACAATATGCAGGATTTTGGAACAGCGTTGGAAGGGGGAAAAAAAAGGGCGTTGGGACATGAAATTTTCTGTGGGGAAATAAGGAACAATGAAGGAGGGTGGTGGAAATTAAACCCCATATCCCAAAATAGTTGGCTGCATCTCCTTCACCCTAATGGGTTTGGATAATGCAATGTGCAGGCAGGTGCTGTGTCCTATGAATCACATTTATAGGAACATTTTCCAATTTCTTCGGTGCCCAAGGCAGAGCTGCCGTTCGTCCTCCGCAGATGAATATTTCTGTGGCACAGGGTGGGCTGTGGCCTCTGCCTGTGCGTTGCCTTCCCTCCAGAGCAAATCCTGCAAAAAATATGAAGCCCTGGAGAAAGGGATGGGGTTGGGACTGACCTGAACTGTGGTGACGCTTTGCTTTCCCCTGTGGGAGGGGAGAGGGGGACGAAAATAAGTAAACACATGCTGAGTGCAGAACTGGCAAGTGAGGAGGATGATGATGATAATAATGATAATAATAATAATAGTTATTATTACTAAAATTGCATTTTTTCTGTTTGCAGATCCAAAATGTCATGAAATTTCTGGGTCCAGATTTCTGGAAGAATTTTAAAAACTCATGGATAAGGGTTGGGGGGTGTTGACTGTGGGTCCCCGTCCCCACCCCATGTGCCTGTGTACCCGAATAACGGTGGCATAAACCTCCATGGCAAATTTATTGCCATAATTTATCAGCTCCTGTTTCTGAATGGCCAAGCAGTTAGTTTTGAGATGAAGTGGTGCCATTTTCATCAATACCCATGTGCTAACTGCCCATCAAAACATGCAGCTGCAATTAATACTGTGCTGCTGAAGGACTGAACCAATAAATATTTCCAGTCTTGGCTTGTCTATGGCAGACGTTGGATGAACCCATTGCCTTGGTAATGCTCCCTTAGTCCCGCTCTTGTTGCATAAAGGGGAACGTTAAAGGGTGAGATTAAGTAGCCAGATCTCCCTCTGAGAAGAGCAAAGCACCCACTTTTCCCTGCCTAAACACCACCCTGTGCTTTTTCCTCCCAAAGTTTTTGATTTCTGATAGTGGCTATTGCATATTCCTCCTGCATCCCGAGCCAGGCTGACACATTTTGATAGTGATAAATAATAAATGGGATTTATTTCCTTAGATGCTGATGGAGACCTTTTCTCTCACAGGAAGAAAGAGAAAGTGAGAAAGCAGGAGTGAAAGAAGATGTGAAAGAATAGGGGGGGGAAAGCAGGAGAAGATGCCTGAGCCCCAGTGGGTGCCTGTTCCCAGCATGGCTGTCACCCAAGTGGGGCACGATCCAACCATTCTCCTGCACCTCTCCTGGTCCCCCCACCAAACCTAGGGCAGCCTCAACAATAAAGGGGATAAATAAGTAATAGTGAAGGATTTTTTGTAGGAGGAGTGATGGGTAAGAGCACAGGGAAGGGACGGGGTGAGGAGCTGTTGGAGACTCAGCGATCAGTGTCACTTTCCTTGTGTACTGTCCTGGCACTGTTTCTAAAGAAGATTTTAGTTTTTCTGTGTGTACTTGTGCAGTGTCAGCCCCTGCCCCTCCCTCCCTTCCCTGCACCCCCCATGCTCATGGCCACTGCTTGGAGAAAGCACCCAGCTCCCTCAGCCCCGCGGGGAAGGCTGGCCCATGCCTGGGCTGGCTTCTGAGACAAAGGGACACCACCACCATTTGGGCCGTTTTTGCAACCTTAAGATTAATTTTCTGCCCAGTTTGGGCAATGACCACAGGCTCAGCACCTCCACCCACCCTCCTTCTCTCTCTCTCCTTCCAGTGCTTGCAGGGGTGAAAGGGTCCAGTGCTGCTGGCAAGCCCCTGCCTGGGGTACTGTGTTTCCTTTGAGGACAGATTTGGCTTTTCCATACTGTCTAGTCTCCTTTATGAGCAAAAAAAAGCCAAATTGAACAGGCTCCAACCTGTCCTCAGCTGCCACACAGTGAATTGGTGCCAGCAGGGCCCACGTCTGAGGCAGCGACCAGGACACAGCGAGGGGCCCCTGGGGATGGTGACATTAGAGCTGTGCCCAGCCCGACCCTCCCGCCCTGGACTTGTAGCCAAAGCCAAAACTCTGTGGAGGTGTGAGAAAGGAAATACCAGCGATTTATGAGTGTCAGGCAGCTATTTGTTAGAAAACATTCATTTCCCCCCAAATAAAACGGAAGAGCCGGTGTTGCAGCTGGTGCTGCCTGGGGAAGGGCTGGGGGTCACGGTGGTCCCCATCTCATGTCCCCTGAGGCCACGTGGCAGAGCTGCACCAGCACTTGCCTCTGATCAGCCTCAGTGCCCACTTTTAAGTGGAAAACAGGCAGAATGGCTTCAATGCAAAAAAAACCCTTCTGCAAATATTTATTTCTGCACGTATCTTTTAAGCAAAAGGAGTCAAGAGTAAAACAGTTTGAAGCAAACTTTAAGGTTTGTAAAAACGCCTCCATTTTTCCCGATTTTTGCCTGCAGAAGCCTTGCAGAGAGGGGCAGCTCTGCTGACTGGGCTTGAAGAGCAACCCCAACAACCATGGCCAGAGCGTGGCCGATGGCTGTTCTGGGGTTTTTAAGAAACGGGGCAATGTTTTCACAGTTTCCCTACTTTTAAAGATGTCTTGTAGCATTAGCAGCATTTAATAATCTCGGTTTTTCGTAGGTGTGTTTTGTGTCTTTGCTTTGCACGATTATTGTGCAGAGGTTCGTTGAGGATTAATCCGTTACCGTGAGGGGAATGGTTTTGTGTGACACCGGCAACACAGGGCAGACCAGCTGATGTGACAACAGTGACTCGATTTAACCAAATCTCCCCACGATTTGGGATGAAGCTCCTGCCTGGGAGCCTGCCCAGGTCAGAGGGCTGGTGCCAGCCACCTGAAGAGGTTGATGCCGCATTGGGCAGCGATGCCCGCGGTCCCACAGCCGCATCCCACCCCGTGCCCAGCTGGAAGTAAATAACAACACGGCCTGTTTAGCATTAGCAATTTTTTATTTTCCTTTTTTGTTGCATAGGAAATGCAGTACTTGCTTCCAGTAATTGTATTGTAATGTGAGAAGGTGGTAGCACTAATGGTTGAATACAAGAGTTAAACTAATCCACACCAGCTCAAAAAACCTGCGGAGACTTAGTTGAATAAGAATGGATGCCCACAGTGATTCTCAACCAATTACAATTTTTTTCACAGAACACAGTAAAACTAAAATGGTAACTATGAGAGTCAATACAAGTATACTAGAGGCACGAGGGGCCTGACTCATAAAAAAAATGAACACGACATGGTATTAACACGGGTGTCAAGTGAATTTGCAGCAGATATTTCACACGGCCGGTGGAAATTTTAGTGCCCCGAGTCTCAAACTGCCGCTGAGGGACTGGGCTGGGCCGGTCCCAGGCAGCAAGGCAAGAGTAGGGCAGAGCTCAGCTGCACGGAGAACTCGGACAGCCGGCCAAAATGGAGATTTCTCCTTGATTGTATTCCCAAAGAATTTTGTGGCCCTTTCCCCAAGGCAGCAGTCGCAGCCGGGCACGGGGGCACCAGCAACAAGGACAAGCATCGGCAGCAAACGCCGAGCTAGGCACTCTTGCCCTACCATGCTCCATCTAGAAACTCGTCTTCTTTTTGTTTTTTCCCCTCATATTAATTTGTGGATGCAGATAAAAGGGGGGGGGGATTTCACCCAACACAATTGTTTTTGTTCATACTAGAGCATAGAAGATTAACTAAGTGGAAAATAGTCTTCCCTAAAAAAAAAAAGTGTACAAAGTACAAAAGTTCACATTGTGGGCGAGCGCTTGCCTCGATGGAGGGTTTCTCTAGAGCTCAGAGGTAGCGATGGAGCGTATTTTGTTCTGGTACGGGACAAGATCTCTTTTGTAATCGAGTCGCCTCGTACCATCATGTCCCCAGCCCCCGGCACCGGCTGGAGCGCGGCGTGGAGCCGTCCTCTCCCATGTCCCCCTTTCCTCCTGCCAGCTGCACCTCTGGCGTTTGGAGCATGGTCCTGTGCTGCCTCGCCTCCTCCACGGCCCCTTCCCATCCATTCCTGGCGACCGTGGGGTTCGGGGAGGCGAAGAGGGGAAGGGGAGGGAGAGGAGAGCCAGCGGGCACACGTGCCAAGGCGAAACCCATCCTCAATTTGGAGGAGAAAAGCCCACCAGCGTCCCCGTGTTAATAGCAAAGGAGCTTTTATGAATCGGGCCCAAAGTTTGTACAGAGTTTGTTTGAAGAAAAATATTGCAACTGTGCATGAAACTAAACAACCACATGAGGTTTTTTTTTTCTTTTTTTCTTTTTTTTTTTTTAAAGGGTTTTTTTCTTTCTATATGAGGAAGTCTGGTGTGAAGAAGGGTCAAGCATGGGTACCTGGTTCATCGCTGCCCATTAAGAAATCTCTTGCAATGTGAGCTCGGTCTCGTTTGTGGGTTTAAAGGACTGTCCCTTCAATTTGAACTGTTCTTCAGAGCAAACTCTCTGAATTCTTAGGGTAGCTTTTCGAGACGAAAATCTTACCAGGCACGGATTTCTGGTCTCAAACACCATGTCCTGCCCTCTAGGAAAAATAAAATTTAAAAAAAAAAAAAAAAAAAGGAAAAAAAAAAAAAAAAAAAAAAAAAAACCCAAAACACAAGTAATACTGAATTTAAGTAAATGTATACCTCCAAAATACTGAAAACACCCCAAATCAATAAAGACAGAATTTGCGTTCTCAGTGAAATATCTTTAAACCTATCTGACAAGAACCAAGTCAGAAAAAAAGACTAACATAACTTTGAGTAATATTCATACAGCTACTAAGCATTATGGAATAGCATGCATTAATATTGTACGGTTATTTTACATCACCTATATCAGAAGGTTCTGACAGACAGCGAAGGCTACCGGTGTAGAAAAATCTTACTTCAGAAGAGCAATATAATACAGATTTCACAGGCACTACATTTTAATATATCAGGTATTATGCTGGTTTTCTTATAATTCTTTCTGTCCTAAAGCTGGCATTATAACAATGACCAAAAAGGCAAGGATCGAAGTAAACGGAAAGTAGATACCAAAGTTGATATATTCTTTTCTTTTTTTTTTTTTTTTCTCAGATAGATTAGTGCATAGTTTTCATGCAGATAAACACTGCTATGCATTTACATTGTTGGAAAGCAGAGTGAATTGAGCCCAAGTTGTCACATTTTTGTAAATCATTTTGCCAGCCTGTAATAGCACCATGTAATGGATTTGCATTAAACATTAAATTGATTTCAGAATTGGTGACACAGTATTCACTACAGTTAAGTGCTATGGAATAGCTTCAATGTTACCTGCTATATATCAAAGCAATTTTCATCCCACTGCTTTTTTATTGGAAAAAATAAAAGGAAAATGTACTCGATACTAATTAGACTATTGCGCAGCCTTGGACTTGATGATGGCATAGCTGGGTTTACTGTCAAACAGTAATACATGCATTGACTTCAAGACAAAATTGGCATTGTAAGCTTGATTTAATGAAAATCCTGCCTAGCAGGCAGTGTTAACTTCACAAGACCTGCCTCCGACAGACCTCATGAGGTTGATTTTGTTATTTATTTATTGTTTAGGTGCCATTGAAGCTCTCCTTACATTGTCATGCCGGTTATGGTTTTAATTTTGTTCGATGGAGGCCTTCTACCAATAAAAAAAAAAAAAGAAAAAAAAAAGATATTTCCAGAGACACAATGCAAAGTACAATATTAACTGACATTCTTAAAAAAAGAAAATAATTCACCACAAGGAAAAAAAAACTGTTTTAGGCTATGTATCTGGGTTTTTTTGTATTTTTGTACAGTAAATATTTTATAACACTGTTACTACAAAGCTGCAAATATACGGAACAAAGAGAACTAGAGAAAGAAAAAAAAAATGTTAGAGGGATTTTGCATATTCCTGTGGGCTGACTGAATACTGTGGAGTTGAGAAAACTTGGTGTTTCTTTTCCCCTTCAACCTTAAGGGGAGGGGGAACAAGCGACAAAGTGTACCATGGCTGCCTAAACTCGAAGCCCGAAAGTTTTCTTTTATTATAAAGGAAGAAGAATAAATAATAATGGCATTGCTGGGGTGTGCGGCATGAGAAAAGCAAGTGCCCTCGCTCAAAAAAACCAAAAAAAAAGAAAAAAAAANCCGCCTTTCCTGCGGGAGAGGAAGGTGAACGCAAACTGAATTTAGTGTGTAACACTTTACAACCCCTGTTGATGAACACCCTTGACCTCCTACCTAATGTTTTAAAGCCTTTTAAAACATTTTTTTTCTCGCGATTCTGCTCAGAGTTCCCTAAAACTTTAGCGTCATCAAACTTAACATGACAAAAATACCTTCAAAAATACAGCATACCTGTAATGTCCATTTACAATGGTTCTTCAGTAGCCTATACTTCTCAAGCATAGGAATATGCTATACCATTGAGAGAAGAAAAATAACTGTATTTAAATACATACAAAAAAAAAAAAAAAGGAAACGGGAAAGTTTTAAATTAAATCCAGTTCCCAAAGGAAAAAAAAAAAAAACAAAAAAAAAAAA